>JABUQX010025617.1:20000-37500 GCA_015478945.1 Trachelipus rathkii
TCTGTTCGTTACCATCATTTTTATCCTTATTAAAATAAACCTTTTTAGAATACTTAAGATTAGGAGAAGAAGACTTATGATTTACAGGGGGGTTATCATTTATAATCGGCTCTGCCACGACCTTAAAATTATCACTGTGTACAGCGATTTCGCGACCAGAGTTAAGACATTGTAAAATAAAACGGTTGCGCCCTAAAATCCCTATAACTCTGTACGGACCTTGCCAACGCTTCGCAAGTTTCTTAGGCAGACCAATAGGTTTAATAGCTAAAATATACACTCTACAACCTATCTCTATGTTTCGTTCTAAAGCTTTATTGCGTTGTCTATTTACGAATTTTTGAGTTTCATTCTCCAAATTTTCTTTTGCAATTTCTCGAATAAGATTAGTTCTAATGGTAAGATCTTTAAGATCTTCATGAGTAGGACAATATTCTTTGTCAGGATGAGAAAATGGGGTGATATAATTGTCTATATCATACGGCAATTTTTTACAGTATCCGTGCAAAACGTAGTGCGGCGTTTCGCCTATTGTTTCATTAAAAGAAGAATTTATACAAAGTTGAACAAAAGGAAGAAAAGATACCCAATCGTCACCTTTCTTATTTACATAGTGACGCAGATAGTTCTCTATCTGTAGGTTGCTTCTTTCGACATTGCTATTTGCTGAAGGGCTCCTAACGCTTATCTCTACCTTATTAATCTTCCATAATTTACACAATTGTTTGAAGAAAGAAGACACATACTCCATAGCATTGTCACTAATTAAAACAGATGGACAGCTATGCCTTACGATGACTCTGTGTAACAAAGCGTTTGCGATATGAACACCGCTACGTGAGGGGATTGGACAAAGTTCAACATACCTTGTCAAGGAGTCCTTGAAAACCAAAATATACTTTGCACCAGTCTGTTTACAAGTCGGAAGTGGACCTAAGATGTCAGTATGAATTCTACTGAACGGAGCATAAGGAATGGGATACTTGAAAATGGGGGCTCGTTTTGGGATGTTCCCCTTAACATTCAAACATGACGGACACTCCTTACAAAACTGAAAAACTAATTTGGACATATTTGGAAATATGTACCTCTCTTTTATTCTTTTCTCTGTTCTGATATGACCAAGATGACCAGAACCCAGAGCGCAATGATTAATATTGAGAACAGTATACACCAATGATTCAGGTATTTCAATTAAATACTTCATTTCTTTTGTGACATAATATAAAATATCTTTTATATATGCATGGGGAAAACAATAAGTATTGCCGTTTTCCTTTATAAATTTGATAATCGGACCAAGTCTTGGACATTTTTCTTGTTCAGACTTCAAAACTTCGGACGTGAGATTGAATAATTTCTTATTTTCAATAAGAGAAACAACATTGAAAACTGTACTATCTGAGACAGGAGGAGGGGGGGGATGACGAGAAAAATAGTCTGCACAGACATTCTTTCTTCCCTCAATATATACAAACTCAGGATTAAAATCATTCACCTTAATAGCCCACCTTGCTAATTTGTGGTTCAAGTCCTTATTTTTAAAAATTGATACAAGAGGTTTATGATCCGTAAAAATTTTAATCTGATACCCATAAACAATATTTCTGAATTTATTAAGTGCCCACGTTACAGCCAGCGATTCTAACTCTATAACTGAATAATTCCTTTCTGCTTTGCTAAGCATTCTTGATGCGAAAGAAACGGGTTTATTATTTCCATTTGAATCTTTTTGAGCTAATACCGCTCCAAGACCCACAACACTCGCATCTGTTGAAATTAAAAACTCTTTAGAGAAATCTGGGAACTGTAAGATCGGTTCCACGATAAGCTTCTGTTTGAGGGTGTCAAAAGCTTTTTGTTGCTCAAAGGACCACACAAACGGAACATTCTTTCGAAATAAAGAAGTAATTGGATGAGCTATAACACTAAACATGGGGACTAAGCTTCGGAAATAGGATGTGAATCCAATGAAAGAACGCGCGGATGAGACATCCGTGGGAATAGGAAAACTTTTTAAGGCTTGAAGCTTGGTTGGATCGGCTGATAATCCTTTAGAACTTACAAGAAAACCAAGATATACTAAAGAACGTTTAAAAAAGTTTGCTTTTTCTAGCTTCACTTTCAATTTAGCATTTCTAAGTGCTTTGAATACAAGAGTAAGACTTTCATAATGTGAATTTATGTCTTTCGAAAATACAATGATATCATCTAAATATATTAAAGCATGAATACCTAATAAATGTGACAAAGAAGCTTCCATTAATTTACAAAAAATATTTGGTGCTGTGCGGATTCCCATTGGTAAAACTCGAGGTTGATAATGCCCTCTATGAGTCGAAAAAGCGAGATAAGGACGACTCTCTGCCGAGACTTCTATATTATAGTAACCATTTAATAAATCCAGAGAACTATAAACGTTAGATTGGCCTAGTTTAGACAATGTGTCATCAATCCTAGGTATAGGAAATTGAATTGGGACTATATATTTATTAAGTTTCCTATAATCTAAAACAATACGTGGACGAACACTATTTCGTTTTGGAATCACCAGTAGAGGACTACTGTGCGGAGAATCAGAAGGTTCAATGTATTGTTTCAGTATGCAGTCATTAACCCATTCGTCTATATCTGCTTGAAACTTGTGAGGTAAATTATAGTTTGCAGTATAAATATAACGGGGGGAATCAGGGGTTAATTCGAGCTTGAATTTTCCATAAGGACATATGTCTACCTTATCATTACTTAAAGCTACCACATCCTTATGTGCTATGAGAAAATCAAGAATTTGTTCTAATTGTGAACCATCCTGAAGCACTACTAAATCAGCTTCCTTGGTCGATTTAGACAAAAGAATCTCTTTATAAACATTTCGAAGTTCAGAATCGGAAAGACCTAGAGATGAATCTATCTTATTTACACTCGAGCAACTGCTCCTAAATGCGAGAGAATTTGCCTTAGAAACGACAAAATTTTTATCAAGAACGATCGGAGTTGAATTAAAATTTATGCAATTTATTAAAATAGTACCCTCGTTTACCCTACTTAAAACGTCTCCAAACAATATATTTGAAACACAATTTTTCTCTGACACGAGATATGTATTTTCCGGAGGAGATGTTCCGGCTTTAGAAATGACATTAACGGATAATATTGCTTGAGAATAAGCATTAAACGTAACCTTATCTGGTAAAGATAAATCATAACTTTGCTCATCAAATATACAAAGTTCATGTGTAAAAGAATCATCCTCAAAATTAAGATGAGGCAAATTTGAAAAAGAATTTGCAGTATTGACTTTAACATCGTCAGAAACATACTGTGATTTATTGTTGTTCATAGGATTAAAACTTGTTTTTGGATCGTGAATTAACGGATCCCATACAGACAAAGAAGTTTTTGAAAAACCTGTTTTACCCTCTATAAATAAATATTCATTACGAAAATCGAATACAGCAGGAATAACACCTAACACATCAGTACCTAAAAGCATCTGACCTTTAAAAACACAATCATTATCTACAACAATGAGATGAATATTGAATAACTGATCATTTAAAATCAACTGAAGTTTCACCCTTCCCAAATTTCTTATTTCGTTACCCGAAATTGATCTCATAACGATATTGTTATCCTTCAATTTGAGTGGATACAACTTACGAAGTCTTTCAAACACTTGAAAACGTATCAAAGAAATACTACTACCCAAATCTAAAAAAGAAGAAAGCTCATAAATAAACTCGTATTCAACTGTGAGCTTGACACTAAGATAATAACTTTTGCCAATAATTGGATCATCGTTTACGAAGTACACATTTGACATTTTCGTATTCGGATTTATAAAATTTGTCTCTAAAGGGTTAATAACGACATCTCGAGACATTAAACTCGTTCCCTTTTCCAAAAATTTGAATCATAATATGAATTTGACTTCGACGAAATCGAACTTGAATGCGGACAAACACGGAAATTTGACGTGTGTCTTGACTGATTTGAAGGCGGAGAAAATGAACTATTTAAATAAAATTCATGCCTTTTTGGCTTATTATTCTCATATTTGCTATCTAAACTTGCAATTGGAACATAATTTGGATCCAAACAACTTACCTTTACATCAAAACTTTCATTTTCAAAATGCGATGGATGCGGTGACATTCTACCACTTTTACTGTTTTCGCATTTTGGCGGGGCGGAAAAATAATGATTTGAATAATTATTTTGAGATTTATTTGAATAATTAGCACCTCTGCTATGTATACTTGTCGAATTATGACAATAATTAACATTCGAGCTCCTTTTAGAACCATTTTGACCTCTGTCAAAGTTTGAGTTTGAACGGTTTTGAACGTACTGAATTTGGCCAGTGGGTTGACTGGGTCGAAAATTCGAATGGTGATTTGAATGATTTGGAGCATAATTATTCTGCTCAGATTGAGTTATATACCTTACCCTCTTCAATCCTTCAGGAGAGAAAGGTTCCCACATAGTTCCCTTGCACCTACTTTGCGTCCCACGCGCATGACTTTTCTGGCACATTGTGCAGAAGGGGCGAAATATACATTTTGAAGTTGGATGCCCATGATTTTCACAAGATTTACAAAAGAGAACTTTACGTTTAGGTTGATTATTAGATACAGAATGATAAGAATTATTAGAAAAACTTGAAGATTTAGGCATACTTTTCGTGTTATAAGCCTGAGAAAATGACTGTTGAGCAGCACCTTTTTCAGCATGGCGTAGAGTAAATTGGAACATTAGAAGTTTGATAAGAGTTTTTACCTGTGCGGAAGAGTTTTAACCATCATTAAGAAACATAGGTTTTTTCTTTAAATACAGCTGTACCTGTCTAGCGTATTTGTGTTCTGTATATAAATTCCTCGTGTATATTCGTTGGAGTTCGTTTTGTATTTGCATACAAGTTTGAAACAAAGTAAACGTATTTGTTCATCTGTAAATTTGGAATCGTGAATTAAAGAAATGAGTCGATTTAAATATATGTGCAACGTCTCTCTGCTGCAAATCAGTAATGAATTCTGGTAATGATTTATTACTGCTCCATTTTAATATTTAACGAATTCACTTGAAGGCTCAAAAAGAACTTTTTGGAACAAATGGGATTTAAAATGAGGCGACCAATTCAGTCTTGAACTTCCCCAAATATTGCGGATTCTTTTAGTTCCGGGGATTTGATGTTTATAAGGAAGCCAACCGTTTACCAATCTCTTCCGAATTATTCAATAAAACGAAGTATGTACGTAATTTTTCAGTATCCGGATTCTATACCTCATCTTGAAATAACAATTTCTACTGATGAAACCACTGCGCTGAGGTGATTCGCTTCCAAGAATTGTCAAGCAAAACCAAGAGTAATGGAATGTTGGGAGCTTCGGTGGGAGAGACGGTCTATTATTTAAAATAGGTCTAGACATAGTTGGAGAATTATTAAGAACGGAAGAAGAAAGATTTTGACTCGAGTCTCCGGCAATCGGATTTGACTCGTCGATAGGAGTTTTAATGGATTCGTCCTCGTTTATTTTTACACTATCTTCGTCGTCGGACGGCATAGAACGAATAACAATGAGAATGTATCCAATCGTAAAAAGTGTTCATATGGAATGTGGTACACTGAAAAAAAAAATTTGTAAAATACCAGTTATTTTGACCAGAAAAAAACTTACTCGAACCAGAAATGTTATATGGATAGATGGAATGTCCAGAAATATCTATTTGTATTCTTGATGAATGTGAAGACTTTTTCTTCAAATGAATAAAAAAAAAAAAAAAAAATATATTTCTTAATCATAAAAAATATAAAATAAATAAATAAATAAATAAGGAACCCTGAACCTATCCTCTTGCGGTATCCAGCAATTTTTCTTTCACTCCAAAAATATGGTCAAACTTCTCGTTGAGTCCCTTGGAGATTTCAAAAATGTTTTTTCTTTCGTTTTCTTTCTTTTCGTGCTTGCAGTAACTCAAATATATCAAAATTTCTTTAGTACACATTTAAAAACTAATAATGGAACAATGAAAATAACAAAAATATATTATATCATATATACATATATATAAACATATAATATATATATAGATTTGATATATATAATTATAAATATATATATATATATATATATATATTATATTAATATATAAGTATATATTATATATATATATCATAACTAATTTGGAGATTTCTTGGGGGTCTGGGAAAAGAAATACTGCCCTAATCCTTACTGCAAAACTGACGATTCTAATGGGATGAAGATTTTTGCCACCACGAACGCACAGATAATGGGCTAATAATGCAAGCTTTGTCCAAAATGATTGTGCCAACAAAGAAACATATATTAATAATTTATTTTAATTTGTGGCAACAACGGCATTTCCCCAAGTAATTTTTTTTTTTTTTTTTTTTTTTTTTTTTTTTTATGAGTAGCGCAGGAAAATTTTTAAGAAATCCCCTCACATAAATATTCTAGATTGGGAAAATTACAATGAGTATTCCTTGCAATGTACTACATTCGTTTAGTAAATGTAGCAGAAAAATAATAATCCTCTTCTAGCTCTCTTATATCCAAAAGAGATTGATCAATCTATTGCGTAGCAATTACGATTATAGATATATAATAATACCGTGGCTAAAGCTGTAGACAGCGACCACCACATTTGCAGAAAACAAATTTTGACTAATCTCAATCAAATTTACCCCATTTTCAAAAGTTAATTTTAAGTTAGTTTTTATAAAATTGTTTAGTGGCAAGCTTCTGGCATAATGCCAGAAGCTTGCCACTAAAGAATTTTTTTAAAAACTTACTTAACTTAACTTTTTTGAACTTAGAATGTTTTTGAACTTAGAAATTTTTGTCTCAAAAATGTGGTGGGTCCGCTGGCTACAGCTTTACTATATATATATTAATAGTACTATATATATATATATATATATATATACTATAATAGTATATATATATATAATACTATATATATATATATATTACATATATATATATATATATATATATATTATATATTATAATAGAAAAATATAAAATATTTTTGTATATATAATATATATATAAAGAAAAAAGTTTGAAAAAAATTTTCAGGCTTAAAAAACATATTATATAGTATGTTTTAATATATAAGCCTAATAAAGAAAATGCGTCATTACAATTTTGACATAAATGATCTCAAACACAACTGCTGCGGAGTAATTGAGTGCGAAAATCTACTCTCGAACTTCCTACTTTTTGTTCCAGTGTATGAAAAAAATAATGAAGCAAATATTTTTACATTAAAATATTTGACAGCAAAAAAATAAATACGCCAATTCTACTACTTTTTTGTTTCCAAACACGTATTCCAGAATGTATTTATATTTAAAATTTTAAATATAAATAAATATAAATATTTAAATGTTTTAATATTACGAGACAGACATCTGATTAAGGAGATCTGTTTGGAGGCTAGCCTTCACAATCTTGTGACGTCAGAAGGAAGATGATGCGTCGACCAATAGAAATCGAACTTTTAACTTATAACTAAATATATATAATATAATATATTTAATTATTTAAAATGTATTATTTATACTTTTATTTATAAATATATGAGAAAATAAATTATTTTATAAAATATTTTTAATATTTTAACAAATATTTATCATAAAAATGTTAAATTCACTTACAGAAATTTCCTTCGCGAAAACTTTTTATTTTTACCTCATCCGTGGGCAACAAACTCAAATTTTTCCAGCAAAAATCTTCTGGTAAACCATATGAATAAATGTACGGGAATTTTGAAGAATCTCGTCAATCTCGAAGATGCAAATGAAGAATCGCAATATGAAAATATTTCCGTAGCTTCCTGACAAAATTGCAGACAGATACATCCAAAGATGTGATGGTTCTTCAGAACAGAGACAACAGACTAATTCTCACTAATAAAAATTTTTCCACGATACGCTCACATTCTTTTCAAAAATAAGACGATATCAAAAACATGAAATGAGCCACTTTTACAATATAAAGTGTCTTAGTTACGATCATACTTCTTTAATAACAGGTCCCTATCACGTTCGACACTTCTTTCCAGGTGTTTCTTCTTCTAGAATTACACCGTTGGGGTGTTTCAGATTTTCCCCTTTACACGAAGATGCAGGTCAAAAGTATTGACAGAGAAATTGTGGAGAATAGCTTTCTATCATCTCAAGAAAATAACAGCAAGACATCAATGGAGAGAGAGGAAGTAGCAGGTCATAAATGAGACTCTCGTTAAGCTTTAATTTTACTAAAAATAACTTTATCTTCAATAAATGTAATATATCAATATAAATAATTAAATATCCTTTTTCTTTAATAAAATATTGTCAATAAAAGTACATTTCATTTTCCTCGTAAAATAAATATGTGTTATTATTCAATGTCATATCCTTAATTTCTACTTTTATACATAGATTCTTCTTGTGAATAAAATATATCAAAATATATATTATCTGGTAGACAAATTACAAAAGTTGAATAAATAATAAATTCGTAGAATGAGAGCATTTGAGGAGAGAGTTAACAAGAAATCGATACTCACAGTATACAAGTCTCTAAATAAATATTGAAACAACAATATTTATTGAACGTTTTTCTTTATAAAAATATTCTTCACGAAGTTAACAAATAATAATCTTTCAAATAGATTTCACCCAAATAACAGTTTATCGTCGAGTATAATAGATAAGCATTTACGCACAAATAAATAGTCTTCTAATATTATCTAAAACATACAAAATTCTCACTTGCTAGAGAAATAAATATCTTCTAAGAAAACTTCACTTCACAGAATATCAATGTTAAAATAATAAGTCACTTCACATTTAAGAAATAAATATCACAGTACCGTAGCCTCTCTATCGGCTAAACAACAGAATTTAACTCTCCACTCCTCAAGTCAACAATACGTCTGACTCCATCAACTTGCTCTCAAAGACTACTCACTATTTAACTGCGCTTGCAACTATATAAGATTCTCGTTGCAAACTCTACTCTAAATGTAAACATTATATACTACTGACATTTCTTTTGTTTTTCTAAGAATCTAACTGAGCTAATGTATTTTACAAAAGGGAATACATTGGAACGGTATAGAAAACTCCCCTTCCTAGCTAAAGACATTCTTAAAAATAAGAACTATATATATACTATATATATAAGTATTTATATATAAATATATATATATATATATATAATATATATATATATATATATACTATTCCCGATTTTCATATGAAACTACCCGTAAGGTATAACTAGAACTGTAACACCTGACGCCACGAGACTTATACCAAAAGTTTCCTCAGCGGCCACGCTATCTTTTGAGCATATATAATTGCATGTATTGTCTCACAGATTTGTGCGACGAGGCCTCAAACGAAGTCACTGTGTCGCACAAATATGTGCGACGAGGCCGCAAATGAAATATCACGGATCATAAGCACTACTATATGTGGACATGGCAAGTCAAAAGTGTTTAAAAAAAAAAAAAAAAAATTTTTTTTGAAATAACAGGATATACTCTAAAAAAATGATTATAGAAGATAAGTAAAAATGAAAAACGCCAGGCTCTTAGCGAAAAAAAGATTACAGCCCCGAAGTTAAAAAGTATCATCGTACCACACGACTATGACATAACTTTAATAATGTATAAACCGAATTAGATGGACACCTCGAGGCTCAGGTTTAGGGCCATCACGTAAAGTCTGTCGTGTTATGATAAAGATTTGTTAATATCTGACCGGCAGGAATGAGATTTGGTGCTCTAGTGTATAGCTAATCATCAAACTTATCATACACTGATTCAGAGGGCTGAAAGTGAGACCGTAACCTGGAATCGACTTAATTTTTAAAGTCTATGGGATTATTTCAACAAACTGTTGAGAGGTGTAACTTTATTTCGACTAAATACCGAGCGAGGACCCAATTTTTCGAGTTTTCACTATGATGGCTTCATACTATATCACACTCTCTCTTTAGAGTATAAGTCTGTGATTTTCCAATAAAATCTGGGGGGGGGGGGGGGGGGGGTGACAACCCTCTGGGTAACAATTCCAATGCAGAATTTAGAAATGCATGTGCAAAAAGTCGTGTGACTACTTTTCAAGAAATAAAAGGTTGCCAAAGGACTCCCGCGATAGATACTAACTTTGTTCTGTGTAGACATTGCAAAACGAGTATTTATGCTCATGTTCCTGTATCTAGAACTAGGAAGAGGTTCTGAAAGATTTTGCCAAACTGAGAGAGATACTATGCTAAGGGCAGTAAGGCTTCAAGAGTCCTGTTACTGCCGCTTGCCCTTCAACTGGTGCATGTGGACTCACACGATTACGGTCAGTACATGAGATGATCAGAACTTATTAGTTATAGTGCGAAAATTTAAAGTGTGGCGTGGATCGAAGGCCTGATGAGCCCAGTGATAATGAGCTGTGACAGTGAGTCCACAGGCACAGTAGTCCTACTACAGATACTGGGGACTGGGGTTTCAGGTGGTGGGGACTAAGTGATTGATTGAGATGTCAAAAGTTGATATTCCCAGACGTCAAGATATGTGTATTTAGTCATCACCCTCATCTCACTTTATTTACAATGCTTTGTAGATATAATTTTAAATTTCATATTGTTTAGTTTGTTCATGTTGCAGTCGCTTTAAGTCACTTTTGAGTTTTGTCATTCCACTCATTCTATATGAAATTCAATATCAATATATTTAAGAAGTAACTTATAAATGATGATGGTAGCCTATCTGATCAAACAAGGAAGTATAGTAGTTTAAGATTAGTAAGGTGAGGATGCCTACAACAGCAGTCTGCAGGCGTGACAACCTAAGCTGGTAAATGTAGACGAAACAATTGATGTAAAGATATGAAGAGAGAAGGTATGTTCTGCTATGTTTATAAGAGTTCATGAATGAGAGTAGTTGTGTTTGAATTTCAAGTAACGGAAAAAAAAGAATGGGTAAAAAAGAACTCAGCCTTATAGTTTTGAAAATTGAGAATAACTTGAGTAAATATAACGATATTTAGCCCTTAATGTTTGTAAAAATGAAATTGTATATGAAAAAAGGACGATATAAAGACCTGAACAAATTTAACACAGGAAAAAAAAACACTTTGGCTTGTCAGAAAAACGTGAATTTGAAAAAAAACGGTTTTTTTTCCCAACCCTATGCTTAGCTCAACATTTACCAACTGCTCTAGACAATAACCAAAACCAGTGAAAAGCTTTAATGTAAACTAAATACCATAAAAATATACATTAAGCCTAAGCTTAGTAAACACTACCTTTGTGAACTTTAATATTTGGATTCTAGAAGCAAAATATTTGATCAGTGAGCTAGCAAGCTCTCGCAGGCACTAGGCAAGTTAGAAAAGGCCTAGTGCCTTGGCTCTAGAGTAATGTAGCTTGTTCAAAATAAAACGAAAGTCGAAAATATTTTCAAAAAGAGCAAAAGAACACTACTTTGTGAAATTACTAAACTGTTTAAAGAAAATAAAACTCATTTTAAAAGAGTGAATTTCAAATTTAAACTGGAATATTCACATACAAGCAATAATTAACCAATAACTTAATCAAATTTTATAACATTTTTCTTGCAAATAAGCTCTGAGTTCGACATTTGCTTTCAAAGGGCAAAGCCTAAGCCTGTGCTTACTACTTAGTGGTCCCAACAAACAAGACAACGGGAGCACGTATTGATTTTTACAACTACCCATGAAGTAAATTTTTAAATGCTTCTACTTTAAACCTATATAAAAAGTTAAAAACGCTAAATGCTTCTACTTATTAACTTCATTTATTATTTCCGTTAATCATTTTATTATTTTCGTTCTTAAAATTGTTTTCACATTTAATAATAAAATTATCTACCTGATATTTTACTATTCTGTTAGTCTAGCACCAATCTCTTCTATTTTGGTTTTATTTTACGATATAAAAATAACTATTAATATACTTTCCAACTTATGTTTCTATTTTATTTATTAGTACCTATTTAGATGTAGGATATAAAAAATCATATATGCTTAAACTTATATTATCTTATATTTAGTGGATTTTGTACTTTTGCCAATATTGGGTATAATTGCCAGAATTCACTAAACGCCAAAAAACAATAAGGTTCATTACTGATTTAATAGCGGTCCTAATTTGTCCCGCTTGTGAAATTCAAAATTAATAATCAAAAATGTTAAGGGTATGAAGGTAAATTAGTCCTTTCTTGTCAAATATTCAACATCATTCTATCTCTATTCTCTTGCCTAATACATATCTATTAATTTACCATTTAACCTACTAAGTTTATGAAAGTGCTAATTTCCTAAAGCCACAAGGCTGAGTTATCTTAGGGCTTCAAGAACTACCTCAAAGCAAAAAAAATCTTTGAAAACCAACAAATTCAAGGTAAGACCTATATATACACAATTGCTTTATTTATATATTATTTTTTTATAGTTTTTATAACGGTGTTTACACAATATATAATATATATATATTATATATATATATAGTATTATATATATATAATATTATAATATATATTATATATATATATATATATATATATATATAAGATATATATATATATAATATATAAATATATATATATATATAACTGTGTTAATACATATATATATATATATATATAAGCTCTATATATCTCCACCAATTTCACCTGTCATTTCAATTATATATTCCCACTTACTTTATTGTTACTTCTGTAATCAGTATTACAATACTTTTATTTTTGAAATCAAGATCCAATTAAAAAAACGATTGGTTATATTACTTTGTCTGAAATTCGACATCTAAACAGGAGTATATTGCCGGAGCGCTCCGAATCACCAAAAAAATCCTCGGCTCAGCTCCGACCTACCGGAGCACTCCGGAGGTCTCCAACACATCAGCTCCTAGCTCCGAGGAGCTCCAACACATCAGCTCCTAGCCTCGGAGCGCTCCGGTTTCTCGGCTCAAGCTCCTGGACCCAGGAAAATAGAAAACTCTGCTCCGCTCCTTCTCCGACCCTTGGAGCCAGCTTCACCGCCGGAGTCAGCCCGACCATAATAGTAATATATATAATATTTATATATATATATATATATAATATATATATATAATATATTATATATATATATATATATATATATATATATATAATATATATATATATATATATATATAATATATATACACATATAAATATATATATTTATATATATTATATATATTGTTGGCGGACGGCCCTGTACGAGTCGATCCCGCCAACTTTCGTATCTGTAAATATATAAATATCAAACTTAAATAGAATCTCTGAAAATTAGTACCAATCTGTGAGCTATTTCCTCACAATTTATCAAAACACGGAGGGAGAGAAAAGACAATAACAAGTAATTTTCTTCATATAATTAACAAACTTGAACTAATGCATTTCAAATTCCTAACTAATAATATACATTCCCTAACTAATTCTCAATCAATTAAAAATGCATTCAATAATAATAACGCTTTATCCATATTAAATAGAAATCTACGTTATCGAACTGGAGTAGACATCGATCATCAAAGGCACAGAAAAAGTGGTTCGTCCTCAATCTAGGTTTCAGCATAAGTAGTAATTTTCTTCATATATTTAACAAACTTGAACTAATGCATTTCAAATTCCTAACTAATAATATACATTCCCTAACTAATTCTCAATCAATTAAAAATGCATTCAATAATAATAACGCTTTATCCATATTAAATAGAAATCCACGTTATCGAACTGGAGTAGACATCGATCATCAAAGGCACAGAAAAAGTGTTCGTCCTCAATCTAGGTTTCAGCATAAGTCGTCGTCACAAAATTCTATGTAAACACTAAAGAAATCGTACTTAAGAAAATTATACTCTCAATGTTTATACGAAATCAATTGAACAACAAATATCTTATAGGAAAAAGTTTAACACATTTCAAAAGTCGTAGTTAAGTAAATTACACCTTTAAGGTTATAAGTAATTAGTTCCAAATAGCGACCTTCTTTCAAGAGGCAATTATCACTACTCGATTAATAAAAACTTGCAAAGATAAACACAGGAAAAGTAGCAACTTACAATTTGCGCTTTAACTCCAAAAATACAACTGATTACACTTTTAACTTAATATAATCCCTGCAACCTGTTAACTTGTCCAATAATCAGCGTCCACGTGACAAATCTTGCAATGATAGCTCGTCAAGGAAATACGGCACCCACTCTTTTCTTCTACTGTATCCGGGAATCAACTTAAATTTTCAGTAACCAAGAGCACGAGTCCAGCCTTGGGTCTCTAAAAATACAAAATAACTTTTGATATAAGAACACTCTTCTAAATTTTCTATAATATAAAACTTAAAACTTTATAAATGTTCTAGTTATAATTTAAAATATAAAAATATATATAAATTTATATTGTTTTTAAATATATATTTCAATAAAATAATATATATATATAAAATATATAATTTATAATTATTATATAATATATATATATATATATTATAATATATATATATATATATAATATATATATATTATAAATATATATATATAATATATATATATATATATAATAATATAATATATATATATATAGATAATATATAATCCACTTTCTTTCCCCAAGACGGAGGTAAGTGCTTACATGCACAAGGAAAAAAAAATAGTAGAAGAACAGACCAACATGTCATATATAGCCTTACCGCCCCCTCCATACCATATTAGTGAGAACTCGTCGCGCAGAAAGTTCCACCCAGAGCATCAGCTGGTGAACCGCGGACGGACCCTCACATAGTTTGGCATTCGTCAGTTGTGGTTCATCCCTACGGCCCAGGTGGCCACAACCATTACCTATTTACACAAAACCCCGTCAATCACTCCTATTATGCACCTTTCTTCTCGCCTCTGCCAAACTTACATTTTTCTCCTCCAGGCATTTCTTTACTGAATCAGTCAACTTTTTGTTCGGTCTTCCAGCCGGTCGAGATCAACAACACACCACTGACATCCCTTAACCAACCTAGTCATCCATCCTTCCACAATGACCAAGCCATCTCAGTGTACTTCATTTATCTCTCATTTATCCCTTCTTCACACCAAAACAAAACTTCTAATACGTTCATCCTCATTTTATCAATTCTTCTCCACCTAACGACGCCCTAAGATTGATCCATCAACACATTTTACTTCAGATCACTACCTCTTATTCCAGACCATATTTCATCACTACTATACATACTACTCGTAATCAACATACCTTCATGTTAAGGACCCTAGTGCACTCAAGACTAGCCCTTTTACATCACAACGATTTAAATGCAACACCACCTTCCTGCCCATCACACTCCCTACACACTCTGCATCATCTGTTCTTATCATCCAACATATATCCTAAATATTTAAAAACTCAAACACTGTTTCAGTTGCGTCACCCTCAGCAACTCCACAACCGAGACTTCCTCACTCACAACCATAAACCTCCCTCTTATCTACCACTACTCACATCCTTACTCACATCCTACCAAATCTCTCTAACCCAATCCTCTTAAACTCTTTCAGATTCACCACACAATGCCAAATCATCCGATATAATAGTAGGCACCTTCACTTCTTCTACTTCTCCATCTTCTAACACCATTTCCTGGCCACCCAACACCTCTAATTCTTTCATAACCCAATCCATATACAAATGAATAAACCAAGGAGACATAGCACATCCCTGTATCACTCCGCTATTAATATTAAACCAACATTTATTCTGTACACGCTTCACTATCGCCATACATACTTTGATTCCATTCAAAAGCCCACCACCAACACCACCAACACCATATATCACTAAAACCTTCCATAGAGCTCCTATAATCCTATCATACGCCTGTTGCAATCCATAAAACCTAAATACATTTATTCTTCTTCTCCCGCATTTTCTCAATCATTTGTTTTAATGTAAAATATTTTGATCCACACATCCTCTACAATTCCTAAACGCACCTTTTCTTTACCAATCATCCTTCAGTCAACTCACGCACTCTTTCGAACCAAAATAACCAGCATATATCTTCCCTACAACACTCAATACACTAATTCCCATATAATTCCTAGTTACCCTAAATCTCCCTACCTTTACTATAAGGGTACTATTGCTGCTCTCCTCCAATCCCTCGAACTATACCCTCCAAACGCCTTGTTGCACAATTTCCAAATCCATTCAATCACCATTCTTCAACTCCGTTCTTGCTCATTTCACCAGCAATTTCATGTATACCTGCAGATTTATCATTCTTCAACTGTCTCACTCCTTACCCATTACCTCCTCCTTATAATTGACCCTCATCCAAAAATATCCATTCCTTCCTGCACCATCAAAACCCACAACATTCACTATCACCTCCTTCATTACTACCAATATTATACAGAATTTCGAAGTGTTCCTTCGAACATCCCCTCACATTCGTTCATCAGTTACCAAAACATATTCATTATTCGAGCATGTTTCATCTTATTTTCATCTTAACCTTTCGCGCTTCCTTCCAGAAGAGCTTCCTATTCCTTTATAGTCCCCATCATCCTCCTTCCAAACTGTATTATCTCCTTCTTTCCCTCCTACGTATCAGCTTTATATTCTTTTTTCCTCCTGTTTATATTCCAAACATCTCTTTTATGAACTCTTCATATAGTATATATATATATATATAGATATATAATTATATATAGTAATAATATATATTATATATAGAAATAATAATATATATATATATATATAATATATATATATATAATATATATAATATATATATATATATATATTTAACATATAATATATAAATATATATATACATATATATATATATATAATATATAATATAATATATATATATATATATATATATATATTATATATATTATATATATTATATATATATATATATATATAATCTAGAACAACTCCCAGATAGGTTTTCGCTTATAGTTGATCCAGCATCTTCGTTCTCTGGTCCGAAACTCTAACCCTTAGAACACTCTTAGAGAACCATTTTCTCGGGGCAATTGGTCTCGACCCAGTCCTCGATTAAAACTCTCAGTAGGAGTTGTCGTCTTTCAGTAGAAAACTAGAAAAACCTTCTTTCCATCCAGGCCTCAAAAACTCGTTCTCCCAGAGCTCTCCAGAGGTATCGGCTTCCTTGGCTGTGCCAAAGGGTGGAGAAGGAGGAGATGAGGAAGAGGAATAGACAAAAACATTGACTAATTAGTAACGACAATTATGTTAGGTTCATATAATATATATATTATATATATATATAGCCTCTCTTCATGAGATCAGACTTATATATATATATATATATATATATAGACTAGCATATATTATATATATATAACCGATCAGCCTATCAGACATATGGAATGTTAATACTAGTGCAGATGAATATACCACACCACCACCTAAT
>JABUQX010025617.1:42500-43999 GCA_015478945.1 Trachelipus rathkii
TTTTATAAACAAATGGTTACCACGTGGGTTTGCTGATAAGCGAACTGAAAATTGAGATTTGATCAAATTTTGATCAAACTCAACTAAAGTTTGCTTTCACTAATTATAGTAATTAATAGACTAATAGTACACAGTTTCTTAAAGTTAACACAAGAAAGGTCTATCACAATTCACAAATATGTATTTCTTTTCCTTAAGTTAAAATATAAGTTTTTATCAGAGTTTTTTTTTTTTTATGAAGCGTGTAAGACCTTTTTCGTTTTTGTCATTTAAGCTTGCGCTCGATAAGAATTGCTTATCCAGTTTTAGTATGAATTTTGTGCTTATGCACAAAATTCGTGCTAAAACTGAGAAAACATTTCTTATCGATCGCGATTTCTCAATATAAAAGTTACTTTTTGTTTACCAAAAATTATGTTGAATTGGCTGTTGCGATGGAGCACTGGTTTGGAAATAAACAGAAATAAAAAAATAGTATGTATATACAAATATAATTGATCAACTATTGTGAGGACAGTTATCCGATTTAAAAGAAATTGGAATTTAAAGTCTAATTTTATTGAATGAACACATTCAAATTCAAACGGGCCATATTTATTTACAAGTTTTTTCGTAAAACTTCTAAATTTGCAAGCATGGGATAATAGCAGCCTTACAGAATTAAGAAATCTCCTTACATTTGGGTGAACATATGTTACTGATTTTGCGCTAAGTTTACCAAACCACCGCAACTCGAAGCATTTCTTAAGTTCTAAGCACAAATGCAAAAAACGAAAACGACTTTACAAAAAGTATATATATATATAATATACTATATATATAATATTATATATATATATATATATAATATATATTATATATTATATATATATATATAGATATATATATATATATAAATATATATATATATATATATATAATATATATATATATATATATATATAACATCTCCCAGGAAGGGCTTTCGCAACCGTTTTGCTATACCGCAGTTTGTAAAAGATAATAAAAAAAAAATTAATAATTACAAAATTACGAACAATAATCAAAATCTTAATACAACATTATCGTCAAAAACTCAGATAAAACCAAATATACGAATCTATTTCTCAAAAAAAAGCAGTCTATGCAATCTAATATGCAAAATTTGATTTAGAATTTTATTTCTCTAAAGTTTTTCTAGATTGGAATCCTTTGTCTGATTTCAGATATCTTCTTTCTAAAATTTGAAACATTATTCTGAAGTGAATGAGGGAATATAAAAAGTATGGAAATAAACATTTTTTTATTCAACCTATTTTCCTTTTATAGCAGATTTAGAAAGTTGTGGGGAAATCTCTTTTAGGTAGCAATATACTGTATATAATGACCTTGATAAAAAAAAAATTCCTGTAGTGATTATTTGTCAAATGTCAGAAATGAAGGTAATTTTTTTTTCAACTTAGCCAATTTTAAATTTTATTACACATTTTGATTGGGAGAGTTCTTTCTTATGCTTCTTT
>JABUQX010025618.1:0-12500 GCA_015478945.1 Trachelipus rathkii
ATTATATTTTTAAACGAAATAAAATTAACAAATTAAAAGATTTTTAAGTAAAAACAAAAAAGTTTTAATGAAATGAAATTAAAAATTGAAAGTTTACAAAAAAATAAATAAAAAAACAAAAACAAAAGGTTTTAAAGAAATAAAATAAAATTAAAGTTTTTAGCGTTGTTATAAAACATAAACATTAGCAAAACATAAAAATGTTTTTTAATAATCTTGTTATGTTGACCCTGTTTCAAATAAGAATCAAATGTATAGCTTAATGTTACGAAAACGAACCACACAAGAATCAAAGGTGTTGCGTAATGTTTCGTGAAAACGAACCCAACAAGAATCATAGGTATTCGCGTAATGTTTCGAAAAGTGGGAGGAGTTGAAACAATTCTCACTTGTATCAGAGATAACTCTAATGAAAGCGGACCAATCAGCTTCGTATGTTCGTTCTGTTGCAATGTTAGTTACTTTAGTGTTGTTAGTATGGAACTTTGTTAATGTTAGCCTTTTAGTTCGGTCATAAGGTATGTTAGGTTTTGTCGTTGCGAGTTATATTCTTAGTTCAGGTTATATGTTTAGTTAATTGATGTGAAAAAACTTTGTTACGTCAGCCATCATATTGTTGGCGAGTAATGATAATTAAGGATAAGTTTATGGTAACTTATGTTAAATGTTACTATGTAATGTAAAAATAACAGTGATATGTTAGATTTATGTTTGAAAAAGTGTGATAGGGTACGTTCTGTATGCAATGGTTAGTTAATTTACTGTTGTTAAGTATGACACTTTGTTTAATGTTAACTGTTTATCTGTGTTTAAGATGTGTTAGGTTTGGGAGTGTGTACATTATATTCATAGTTCAGGTTATATTGTTAGCTTTATTGATGTGGAAAACTTTCGTTAGTTAGCATATATTAGTTTGGTCAGTATGGATAAATAAGGTTAGGTTATAGAGATTTTTGTTAAATGTTACTCGATGTTATGTAAAATAACAGTGATATGTTCGAGATATGTTTTGAAGAGAAGTGTGATAGAGGACGCTCTGTATGCAAACTGTTTAGTTACTTTCTGTTGTTAAAGTTATGATAGCTTTGATAATGGTCGACTGTTTGATTCGTGTTTAAGATATGTTAGATTTGTTTGCTTATAATCTATAATTCTTAACATCAAAGTTTGTTATGTTTTAGCTTTTATTGATGTGAAAACTTTGCTGATGTCAGCATATATTCGAGGGTTGGTAGTAAATAAAAAAGAACATATTTTTAAGCTATGTTTATGCAAAATGATACTCGAAATACTACGTAGATCAATAGATCATAGATCAATAGATCAATACCCCAATGATCAGGGTTGGGGCCGGGGTAGGCGGGAGGTAGGGGTGGGTTTGATTTATGATTCAGTGATTTACTGTTTTAGGGTATGGAAAACATAACAAAATTTTTTACGTTATAAACTTGAAAGTGTAAAATTTTATAGTAAACAAAAAGTTTTAAAGAATAAAGATTAAAATTAAAAGTTTTTTTTTAAAAAACAAAAAGTTTTAGAAAGAAATAAAATTAAAAATAAATAAGTTTTTTAAAACCAAAAAGTTTTAAAGAAATGAAATTAAAAATAAATAAAAGTTTTTTTGAAAACAAAAAGTTTAACGAAAAAAATTAAAAAGAAATAAAAGTTTTTTAAAAAACAAAAGGTTTTAAAGAAATGAAATTAAAAATAAAATAAACAAACACATCGCTATACTGATTTGTTAAATGAATATTTACCTCATCAGCTTCGTCATTGTTCGTTCTGCATGCGTTTGTTTAGTTTACTTTAAACTGTTTGTTAGTATGAAACTTTGTTAATATTAGCAGTTTATTCTTGCTTAACCTGTGTTAGTTTTTCCGAGTTGTTATGTATAATTCTTGGTTCAGACTATGATATGTTAGCTTTGTTAAGGATAAAACTTTGTTACGTTGGCATATATTCGTTGATCAGTATGATAATTAGGTACGATGATGATAAATATTACAGTGTTAATACGAAAATAGTAATGATATGTTAGAGATATGTTGGAAACGTATAGAATAGGTTACGTTTTGTGTGCAACGTTGGTTATTTTCTTGTTTTGTTAAGTAATCGGAACGTTGTGTTAATGTTAGCGAATTATTCTGCATAGGTTAGCTTGGAATTTGATTTGTTATACTGTAGCATAAGTCGACAGGAGTTCTTGTTAGCCACTCAGGTATACTGGAATATTGTTTTAGCTTTATTGATTGTGAATCTTTGTTTGCGTTTAGCGTATGTTTCCGTTGGTCAGTATGGGTATTAACAAGATTTGTGAATAATTTTTGTTAAATGTTACTGCGGAGGCCGGATACGATGTTGTTACTGCAAAAAAATTATGATATGTTAGAGAGTATGTACGTTTCGGTAAAGGTGAGATAAGTATAGCGTATTGATAATTGCTCAAATGTTTAGTTACCGTGTACAAGTTGTTTCAAGTATTGAAGTACTTTGGTTTAATGTTTAGACTCTGCTATATTCGTGTATAAGATGTTTTAGGATTGTGGAGTGTTACATTATATCGTAAGTTCAAATATGATTCTATGTTGCTTTTTATTAAATGAAAACTTTGTTAGATTTCGCCCAGATATAATTCATAGTTGATCAGTTGATAAATTACACAGATTGATGAAATTAGCTGAAACGGTTTTTGTTAAATGTTCCTTAATATTAATCGTACAATATCAGTTGATACTGTTAATGAAAAGAGCTGTAAGTAGGATTGTTCTGCGTTTACATGTAGTTACTTTAACTGTTGTTAAGTATGGAAGTTTTGTTAATGTTGACTTCTTATTCGTGCATATCTTAAGGGAATGATGTTAGGTTTTGTGAGTGTAAGTTATATTCGTAGTTCAGGTGATGCTATGGTTTGCTTTATTGATGTGAAAACTTTGGTTACGTTAGCATATATTCATTGATCAATATGATATTTGACAATAGCGAGTTATGATAAAATTTTTGTTAAATATTACTTATTTATGTAGAAATATCAGTGATATGTTAAGAAAAAGTGTAAGGTAGGTTCCGTTCAGCACTCAATGATAGTTAGAATTCTATGGATAACTGTGTAGGATTGTTAGTGGTTTAACTGTTGTTATTCGTGTTTAAGAATTGTTTAGGTTTGTGAGTGTGTGTATATTCGTAGTTTAGATGAATGCTCATATAGGTCGTTTAGACATTTAATTGATGTGAAAACTTTTGTTACGCGTAAGCATATATTCATTGATCAGTATGATATTTAGACAAGGTTATGATAAAATTTTGTTAATGTTACTAATGTTAATGTAAAAATATAGCCTGATTGGGGAGGGAGGGGAGGAGGGTTGGTGGTTTTGATTTACTGATTTACAGGTTTAGGGTATGTAAAAACAAATTTCTTAAGCTATAAATATGAAAAGCATAAAAATTTAGTAAAAACAAATTGTTTAAAGCATATAAAACAAAATAAAATGAATGTTTTGTGTTATGTTATACAAGATATGACATGAATCAATAGATCATAGATGGAGAGGATCGTGAGGCGGGGGAGGATGGGGATCTGGGGGCTCAAGAGGCAAGAGCCTCCAGAGGCTGCAGGAGGCTCTAGAGGCTATTTGAATTATATAAAAACTTAAATTTTTTAATTTATAAAACTTAAAAAAGAATAAAATAATTGTTTAAATTTTTTTTTTTTTTATTTATTTTTTTTTTTTAATTTTGTAAATTTTTTTTAAAATTTTTTAAATTTTTTTTTAAAATTTTAAAAAAATTGTTTTAATTTTTTAAATTTTTTTTAAATTTTTTTTTTTTTACTGTAGTGCGGAGGAAAGGAATCATAAGAAAGGCGTATACCAAGTTTCATCGTTCTAGCAATATTTCAGGTTTGCGGGTCCACCGGAGACCCCCTTGTAAAAGCATGTAGTACGGCACTATTTTGAACCCATAAGTATGGTGTGAGCTGACCGGTTTATATGATGGGTATTGAAATGTAACGAGTTTCATCGTTATTAATGTCAATTATTTCCAGGTTTTGGGTCCCGGCTGACCCACATTTGAGGGCCGGGTACCGGCTAATTGTAACGCCGATCATATTCGATGTGCGTACCATAATAATGATGGGGTTATAGTATCCTGGGAGCTTCATCGTTCTATGTTTCAGATATTCTCAGGTTTTGGGTCCCAGAGACCCCCCCATGGGGTGCTCACTAACAATTTAACACTGGTTTCAGCAGAATTGATACCTGTATAGTGATATGGGTGTATGTCCGAGTTTCCAGCCTTCTAGCGTCCAATATTACAAGTTTTTTTGGGGGCCAGCATCCCCCATGGGGGTGCTCAACATAATTTAACTCTGGTTTCAGCAATAATACCCATTATATGATAAGATGTATACAAAGTTTCAGGACTTCTACGCGTCAATATCAACGTGTTTGACGGGGCCAGCATACACATGCTTACGCATTTGCAGTTACAGAAATTAACAATACACGGTTTCAAAATTGAACCACTTGTATTGTATCACACTCTCATTTGAGAGAATTAGATCGCTTGGCAGAGGTCAACGCAAAGCGAGGCAATGTATCAGTATCGTAGCGAAAAGATAAGTGGTAGGCGGTGCTAGTCAAGTCAAAAACTAATCACTGTTTCTTTAGTCGCCCCTGCGACAAGCAGAACACGAACGTTTGTGGGAATGTCTTTTCCCCTACACACATTGATATCTGGAGAAAATGTGTTTTCGGCAATAGTAGTAGTGTTTTATGGTCTGTATGTGATACAGAGAGTCTACTCGCAGTGTAACAGGAATGTGGGTTTTGGTCCATCGAATACTAATAAGCTCGCCGTTGGATTGCATGTACATCGTGTGCCCCGTGAGTCGAATATGATTTTTTGGTCATCGAAGACCAGATGGTCGCCGAGACCAAGTGCCATATTCCATTGAGCAAATGCACCTCTGGCAACAGAAACTTGTTTCAGAGACCAAATCACCCAGTACGTCTCTTGATTAATCTTTCGACAGCAGACGAAGTCGACCATTAGACCCTACCACGCAATTTGGGGATTTGGTATCCTGCGACCAAAATAGATCTAGTGACCAGAGGTGCATTGATTTTAATGTGAGTCTACGCACTTTGGTCTTTGGTGACAAATTGGGCTTCGCTGACCATAAAAAACATATGCGAAAGCACTGCGAGACTTTGGTCGCTCACCTGGTTGCCAGAGAGGCAAATGCATTCATGGGAGATTCAGTATACTGGCGACCAAGGGAGACACAACGAAGATCACGGTGCATTTATATAGAGGTAGTTATATATGTATCCATATATATATATATATATATTATATATAATATATATATATATTATATATATATATATATATATATATATATATTATATAATATATATATATAGTATATAATATATATATATTACGTATATATATATATAGAGTACTATATTAATATATATATATATATATATTCATGAGGTCTCTAGAACTGAATGCGATGTATGCTGAAGAACAACCAAGCCTGGTTAGACCCTTGAGCAGCACTCAGCAAATTTTTTTTACTTCTGTTTCTTTATATCCCATTTTCAATCTCAACAGCATGACGCATATGTAAATTCACTTCTCAATTATTTTCTTAGACCCGATTCAGCAAGGAAGTAATAAACAGCACATACAATAATCGTCTTACGTACTTTCTTACGAATTTCTATCAAATGGTATTGCTGAATAATTACCAAAGTAGTTAACCTCTTAATAGAAGATCATTTTAGACAGATATATATATATATATATATATATATATATATATATTATAAATACATTTTTATATATATATATATATTATCATATATATATATATATAAGTATATATATATATATATATATTATTATATATAATTATATATATAATATAGGGTCATGTCCATTATCTGTGACTAATGAGCTTAAGTCAATTTTTTCATAATTTACGTTATCGAACATGAAATGTGCAACAGCGCGCATAGCGAAAAAGTTTGAACTTTTTTCTCTATATTTATATAACTTATTACAGCATGTTTAGTTGTGAATTTGTTTATTGAAACAATGGAAAGTGAAGTAAATTATACAAATAGTTTTGAACTTTTTTCTCTATCATATTTATATAACTTTATTACAGCATGTTTAGTTATGAATTTGTTGTTATTGAAACAATGGAAAGTGAAATAAATTATACAATATAATATAAGTTTGGTTAGGTGGTAATGTAAGATTAAGTTCAGGTTGAGCTTAGGTTCTGTTACACAGTAGATTTAGAGCTTTTTTTGCTTGTTTTTTAATATTTTTTAAAGGTGCGAGCTCATTTCTATTACAATAGGTTTGTATTTTTGATCTTCGTATCAAATAAAAATGTGTTCGAGCCAAACGCAATCGGTATGGATAAAACTCACTCACCTATAGTTCGATATATATATATATATATAGTATATATATATATATATATATCTATATAATTATATATATATAATATTATATTATATATATTAGTATATATTATATATTTTATATAGTACTATATATAGCATATAAAGTATATATTGAAGTAATGGGAAAATATGCGATAGCACTATCGACTATCGATAAACGTTATCAGGGAAATTGTAGTATCGTGTTTTTCCTTTTTTTATAGTTTTTGCTCAGTTTCCAACGTTACATCATATAATCACATTTAATTTTTTTACAATGAAGGCATGATTTGCCTTTACTTTAAAAAAAATGGCTAGGAGAGATAGAAAATATATGCCCGAAATCAAGTCAAAGTAGCCTCTAAGTCTTGATATTAAGGAAAATTTCAAACCTTAAAGAGAATACAAAAAGCTTCTTGAAACACAAAAAATAAACATAAAAATTACATATTCATATTTAACTTAAAAATCAAATTATACTATAATTTTTCTATTTATCTCTTTAAAGAATCTGTTTTTCTCAAGCTTATTCATTAACTTAAAATGGAACTATTTTTACGGGATAAATTCTTCATTTACTTAGAAAATATATATTACATTACTTAAATAATTTTCATTTACTTGAAAAATGAAACTATTTTACTTAAATTTTCCGGGTAGGTTAACATTTGTATAAGTGAAAATAGTTAAAATTTTGAAAGGAGAAATTTGGCAGCTTGTAAAGTAATCTGTTATCAGTTGCTGTTCATTTTTCTTAACAAATTATAATAATAATAATAATTATTTATTCACTTAAATTTTCATTTAATATAAAAAAACTGAGAATCCTTTACAAAAAATCGGGCCAGCATCCCAAAGAGGCCAGGCAGTAACTTGAAAACTATAACATCTACAGGAAAATAAATAACATTTTTGATCTCAGCAAGCAATTTCATTGATGAAACTTTAAAAAAAAAATTATTTTGTTCTAATATTTATTAATAACACCTTAAATATTAATATAATCTTAGATCTGGCAAGCGTACGCTGTGATTGACCTTGAATCCCCTCCTTAGTTTAAGGAAGGCAGGAGCTACCAATAGTATTTTATTTTTACGCTTTGGAGAAAATGTTATTTTTTATTTTTATATCCTTTTTAGGGGGTTCGAGCCCCGGTAGGCCGAGAAACCCCGACTCTGTCCATCTTTAAGTTTTTACCCGTGGGATATTCTTTAGTTAAAAAAAAAGAATTCAACATTTGGCAACTTTGCGCGCTTTCTCGGTACTTCGAGCTTCTTCGTAATTTTCAAAAAACGATGCTTATCGTACAGCTTTCCATCATTTTTAAAAATTTTAAATTTTTCAAAAGTGTTATTTTTTTTATTTTTTTTAAAAAAAACAGATGGATAAAAATGTCTTCCTGATTAATGAATTGTTTTTTTTTTTTTTTATTTTCTTGTAGCTGTTATAGTTTTTTAATTACATGCCTGGCCTCTTTGGGATGCTGACCCAAAAATCGAATCGAAATTGATAATTACAAATTTATGTTTTAGAATTGGTCAATTGATCTAAATCAGTGTTGTTATATTTGTTTGTTTTTAGAAGTATTTTAACATATAGTGTTCAAAATAATGGCTAAAAGTATTCAAAATAAGTGAGTTAAACTTAAAATATTATCCGTAGAAAACCAGAAATAAAAGAAATCGGAAAAAGGTGTAAACCTTTTTTATTTGACAATATTTATTTCAGTACTTTACAAACTTAAATAGTAATTTATACATATAATTTGTATTATATACGGCTTATTTTATAATATATGCTAATATAATGTTTGTTTATTGGGTTTCTCCGCTCCATCTGGTGCCAAAGAGAACTCCAAGAACTTTGAGGCTTTGTGTTGATTATAGATCTTTGAATGATATAGCTATAAGAGATGGGTATCCATTTCTTCACATTCAAAGTCTCGCGCAGCATCTACATTGATCAACAATCTTCAGAAAAATAGAACCTCAGAGGTCATATCACCAAATTCAGATAAGCCCGGAGGACACTGAAAAGCTGCCATAACACACTCCTTTCGTCCCTTCTAATTAATGTTTCAACTGGCATTTGGTTTGAGAATGCTGAACCTATTTTAACGGCATAATGGACTCCATTTAGAGCATTTCCATTTGTTTACGTATACCTAGATAACTTGGTAATGTTTTTTTAAGCAAATCCAGAACAGCTTGAGAAACATCTCAAGAGCAGTTTTTACAAGCTTCTTCAAAAAAACTTCTTTCAAAAAGTATATGGAAAATGTGAATTCCTCTCAGTAATCGCTCTCAACTATCTTAGGACATCATATTTTACTCAGATGGAATTTTCTCGGTCTGTGTCACAGAAAGACAGTCCGAAATTTCAAGTAACCGGCTGCGTCTTCGGAGGTTCACACAGCCTTAGAAGCATTCTTGGGAATGATTGTATACTATACGTCGTTTTATTCCATGTGTGTTTGTAAGAACTCCCTCTTTTTTATCTGAAAAAGCAAGAACACCCATCCAAAAAATTGTCCCTCACTTGAACTACCGAAGAAGAGAGGGCCTTTATTGAGCATCCAAAATCAAATTCAGAAACACCCAACTCTCCCATTTTTTTCTTCAAAATTAACCCATCTTTAACTTTGTGACGGAAGTCAGTCAGACATCTATTGGAAGCACCCATCAATCAGATGGTTGGTGACAAAGCCAGTACCTATAGATCTCTAACCAAAAATCTATCAGAACAGCAACACAAATACTCAGCTTTTGACCGTGAATTTCTAAAGCATCTTAACTATTGCTGTTTTCCTTGCATTTCAAGCATATGTAGAAAAGGAAGGAATGTCATCTTGTGCACTGATCACAAGCCTCTTGTTTCAGCTTTCTATAGTAGGAATTAGGCAAAAAAATGAACGGCAACAACGTCATATTTCTGTCGTTTGAGGGGAGGCAGATAACAGTTGTGACGATTTTTCCGGATATCCTCGGTAACAGTTGATGCCTTCAATTTACCTCCTATCGCTCGTCTTCTCAATCAACAAATGAAGAACAAACTTTTGAGGCCTATCGTCTTCCTTCTTACCTCTAATCAGGATAATCAACGTAATGGTGTGTAAACTTGTCTTCAGCTTTTCCGGCGACGCATTTTTTGCCAAACCATTGTCGTGAACAAATCTTTCACAATTTTCATGAGGTCTCATCCTAGAATTAGGCTTTTCTTCGTCTTATGCAAGGCTAGATATTTATGCCTACACCATGGACCGCTACATCATGAATTTTGTATTCGCTGCTTATCAACAGTGTCAACTATCAAAAATTCAGCGTCATATTAAGCACCTATGGACAATTCAATCACAGCGATTTGAAACCAGGTCCATATCGACAATCGTTGGACACTTCCTTCCATCTTCCCTTTACCGAACTTCTAGTCCAATCTTCAGAATATATTATTCTCACTTGCATCGACTAGAACAACTAAGTGGAACAAAAGCATCCCTCTCGTAATCGACTTCAAAATTGTCGGCATTGCTTTCATGGGCAATGGATAACAGATTTTGGTGTTCCTCTTCTGTAATCTCAGATAAGAGGACACTTTATGTTGAAAGGGAATTTTGCATACCGAATTATTAAATTGATTGGGATTTGCATAATGAATCTTGTGGACACTACACTAACCACCCTTGCAATCAATGTGTTATTTAAAGTATAGTAGTTGTTGCTTAAGAGTTCTGTCAATGAAACACAGAAAACAAAACTGGTTACAATGTATTTCAGTCATCTTGCTAAGTTTACCGTATGCATTACCTGATAAAAGTAGTGCTGGATTCTCTTCTTATTGCAAACTGTGGCGCGATGAAAAACACACTCTTTGTCCCTTAGAACTTTTCATAGCACCTAAAATAACTGCATTTGGACGCAACGCGACTTCAATGAAGAAAATTTTAGAGTCCCGATGAAATAATTGCGCGATATTTGAACCAGCTACCAGATTCTGCTACACAATTCTGCTTCAGCCATATGCAATAATGTCGAACTTTATACTTTTCTCGTTATCTTTCTTCCAGTTGAGATGCGCATTCGCAAAGTGCGAGTGTCCCCTTGAACGCACCGTTAATAATTCTGGCCTTAACACAGGGGTTACTTCAAATTGAATCGACTTCGATAGCTACAAGGAGATATAGCATTATAATGGGAATGGTCAACCAGATGTCCCTTGGATTTAATGCGTACTGAGAGCTGCCATAATGGCTTCTACCCTAAGATGGTTCCTCAATCAAGACGTTGAATAATCGCCTTTCACTGACGACAGACTTCATACTAGGGAATAACAGGAACAGCTTTGGTGTCTAGACGTAACGGCGTACTGCAATTTTCGTTTGTGTTTAATGTGATCCGCTTGTTTAGGGAGGCGAATGTAGGTAGTGCATTTAAAATATATATCGTGTTACCAAAACAATTGTTTAAAATCTTTTTAAAAATATTAAATAGATAGGGGTTTAAAAGTGATCAAGAGTGATAGTAATGGTGAGTTCATACTCGTTAAAAGAGATGTTGAAGAAATAGAAACAAGAAAAAAAAGATTAGGAGAAAAAGGTGTAAAACTTTTATTTTTAACGCGCATGTTTTATTCCTGTAGTGCTATACAAACTTAATAGTTAATTTATATGAATAATTGGTATTATATACGACTTATTTTTTAATATGTTTTTATATACCTAGATTAATGTTTTATTGGTGTATAAGTTTTTTTTACATTATTATTTATAATATATTATTATATTATATATGGAGATATCGTATCAGTAGTTTCGTCGTTCATGAACGAAGGTCTGGAGTAGGAGGAATAGTGATTTACATGTCGTGTAGTTTTTCGATCGTACGTGTAAGATGTACCGGAGCCGAGATATATTTAGACCGGAGTATGATCCTGATGGTTCCGGCAAGTGTTCGCTCGAACTGTGTTTTCGATATCTGTGTCTGAGGCGTGTGGAACAGCGGCGATAGAGCACTGGCCCAGTGTGGCATCGCGAGATATCACTATGATATTTACATGTGCGTACAGCGCTGAACGAGATGTGTGCGAGGCGCTCGAGTTCAATGTCAGTTGAGTAGACAGATGACGGCCGTATAGAAGAGACTCATAGGGAGTACCGCATATTTATTCAGGTATGCGATTGTCATTCTATAGTAGGACGTGCGTCAGCCTGTGATGTCTTCGCTACCTCGTGGTTTAAGAACGTTACTTCGGTGTATTGTGGCTATTTGTTATATCCGTACACGCATGCTGACAGCTAGAAGATATCGACGTCATGCGTAAAGAAGCGCTTTTACATGGAGAAACACCGGCGCATTAGTCTCATGTTGCTTCGCGCAGGATGGCTATGACTGAATCCTGGCTAAAGGACGTTATCTTTCTGTCAGCTGCTGTCTGTGAGGCCTATACCCGATGATAGTAGGTCGAAAGATTAAACGGCCGCCGTGACGGTATGAAGAGACATCAGCAGTTAATTGTTGCCTGAGTAAGCTCCATTCCGTCACTTGCTCACCCAACGACCTGCTTATCGGTTCATCGCAAGGCCGCAGCTAAGATCGCTTGCTGTTTTACTTTATTGAGTAGATCGCGCACTCCTATAGAGCTCTATAAGACAGACGAATGAACGCGAAGAACAGTCGGCTTCTCTAATCTTTTCTACTGCGCGACGCGTGTCATGCCCCCCCCGACACTGTAATGTACTATAGTCTGCGCGGCGCCACGCCGACGCGTATCAGCCATTGACGATCATTAAACATGGTGACTCCGATGCATAAACACTCGCCATCAGCACCGCTCAAGGCGTCTCCGCGCGGGATGCACCGCTATCCGATTCTGCGCACGTGGAGTATCCATTCGGATTGGGAGTGCTACGATGCTCGATTGGCCCGGAACCTTGTGCGGTGAGCGCGGTAGTTGTACGCACGACGTGTGGAATGAGCCTCAGAATCGCGTATCATGAGAAGATAGCATTCGTGGGCATATCTCCATAGACTCCGT
>JABUQX010025618.1:17500-27500 GCA_015478945.1 Trachelipus rathkii
ATTGTCTTATTAGATAAACTCCCTAAGTCTCGTGTCTTTCTTTAATTATCAAGAGGCACGGCAAGCCAGTGGTTTTACTTAGGTAAGTTCTTATGATGGCTGGTAAATCAATTTGAGTAACAAAAGGATAGTACGGAGTAAAAGTAATTTCAAACGCTGTGGTTGTGCAGAATTCTGAGAGTAAATGTGTAGCTTCAAATGATGGCTCTAGATGGTATTAGGCTGGTAGTGGTGTATAGAACACTTAAGCGTATCTCCATTCATTAGTCCCTCAGATTTTAACAGGAAAACTATCGTAAATATTCTTAGAAGAGACAGGATGCGTTCGGAAAGTTATACGCTACAGTGAGAATAGAATGCATCATCTGCCCAGAGAGACAGATCAACTACAGAAGTATGGTGGGAAGCGGAACTGAGGAGGTTTGATTGGAAAAGGAAGCAACTCTAGTCACGTTTAGTGCAGTTCTTTATCGCACTGCTTTCGTAAATTTCGCATCACGAAGAGTCCAACAGTGAACATTGGGATATCTTAATTCAGACGGCTCGACCTTCCGAGTACCAGGGCTGCACTTTCATATGCGAGATTTAACAGGTGCTGTGCGACTGACGTCCTGTTAGATGGTGGAAGTCAAAACCGTCAATCCCGGATGCATTAAAGTGGTATGCAGGAGGCGTAGTTGTGTTGTCTTATGAACAAGGATACGTAAGCTGGCTCATGCAGACTAGCTTGTGAGTGTTGAAAAGTGTCACTCAGACGCACTAGATGCGTCGAGACGAACATACAGTCGGCATATGACGCAGACGGGATGCTGGATGGTACTTATAGGTGATCTGGGAAGACGAAAGGAGTGGTGGAAGAACACGGCCACAACTCTGATGTCCATCCCACTTGATCCAGTAATGCCGGAATTCAAGACGCTAATATTGCGCCTGCAGCCTAGTGTTGTCACTTCAGACCAGAAAATCAAGCACGACACAGAATCCAACGGTCGTTGCAGTACCCTGTGTGGATCGAGCTCGTTCTTTCGATCCGTGGTGTTGAGCAGAACACGCAAGTGATGAAAAGAATGGAGACTGCTTGAATATCCGCAATGGAGAGTAGATAAGAACCTAAGAAATGATTCTTTGGGCAAGTTTAAGAATAGCGACTGAGGAACACAATGGTCCCAGTTCTTTGACAGATTTGCGGAGGTTTTGATGACGCACCTGGCTTCATACCGGGTCTCGCCGGAATCAACAGAAGGAATGGTGGAACTTATTGGGAAGACCATCTCCCAAGGGTCTTGCAGTTTGGAGGCTTACAATATCGTAGTCGAGCCAAGCGACATCACGCCGAATAATCCCTTCGTGACAGTCCAATTTTGGCAGTGGTTCAGGAACATTTGAAGAAGAAAGTAAATACGAACTTACAACGAGTTTTACTAAGCACGAATAGAAAGAAGGAAGGAACGTATGTGCATTGTTCGGCCAGTTTGCGATTGCTTGGCGTTGGCGCAAGAGAGGACATTTCAAGGGGAATGAGCGATAAAGAGCATGCCAGCATGGACGAGAAAATTTATTAGATAGTGTGGCCTGAAGTGGTTAAGCATTCAAGTGGACAGAATGCATTAATGGGGAGTATTAGGTTATCAGGTTCAGTAACTTCCTTGGTGAGCCCAATCTCGACGTGTTGAATGCGTGGACAAGGGTATCCCGCGCCGACGGAGACCAGAAACAACAAGAAACACTCTCCCGAGCCGTAGAAATAGGATACGATCTCCGAGCACCATCTCATTAAAAGAATTAGTTCACAGAACACCACTCCACGACAACATCCAAAGGTGGCACATCATCCACGACAATAACCTAGGTGGCGTCATGGGGTGTTGTTTGGTCGCCGAGACAGAAGGCGCGCAAACACAAACCCGGATGTCAGCAAGCATGTAACATCTCAGTTAACAGAGCAACAGTTGCTCAAAATGCAACCCAATAACATTATTCAAAGGTAAGTATGAGGACCACAAAGCATATGACACCATCAAATCAAATATAAGACAAGAGAATTTCCGAGAACGGGCAAAGAAATTATAGCAAGAGAGAAACTCAAGAATGCGACTCCGCAGCTATTCAGCATGTAACTATATGCAAAGAGAGAGCGGCATACAAGGATAATAGCTGGTTTTTGGACAGATGGACGCACAAATGTATCGTATGTAGGTAGAAAGCGAGGTAGATAGTCATAGAGGACTGCTTACCGAAGTTGACAACCGATGTGCTTAAAATGGGCAAAGAGGTAGGACATTTGGTAGGGGATTGTCCCAATGGTCGAGGCCAAACTCCGGCACCACCAAGAATAACGTGTCCCTTTTGTCAAAATGAACATTTAGGAAAAGATTGCCACACAAAAGGATCGGGTAAAACGGGGGAGACTCTGGCATGGAAGCTCATGCAGAAGCGCAGCAACAGCAGAAGTAGGCAGTACGAATATGAAAGGGGAGCCTTGGGAGAATTGATGTTGAGGGGGAGATGATCCTGGAGGAGTCACGACAGGAGAGTTCCTGGCGAATTTTTCAACAAAGGACATCGTTCAAGTACCCCAATATACAATCTTGTGAGAACTTCACGAGCGGCAGAATAATTCAGCAAGGTCTCTGTGAACTGCAGTTACGCGTTTGTGACAAAGACCCCCTTAGAAGAATGAAAATGACAGGTAAGGGGAGGACTCCCCATAGAGTGTGCAACGGGCTAAATGCAGACAACCAGTAACACTCGGCAGAAGAGAACAGAAGAAATGAAAACGAGGAGTGAGAGGATAGTGTTCGCAGAGAACATCATTCAAGGACGCTATCACATAATAAGGAAGCTACGGACCCAAAGGACTTAATTCTTGCAAGTTACCATAGTGGATCAACCACCTATGGAGCCTCCTTACGCATGCGTTTTCCTGTAGCATCGGGGTGGCAGGAGTGAGCTTAATATCGATCGAGCTGTTTCCAATGAGCCGCTGTTAGATATGCAAAAAGAAGAAGTCCAATCTTGCGCCGACGTTCGCGCTTTGTCGGAGGCGTCACTGGAATCGCGAGAAGATGTCCCGATTTACCGGTCTAGGAGAAATAATGATAGCATTGCGTTTATCCCACCAATTATGTCCTGAAGCCTGGTCGTTTTGTCGTCGTCCCAGATCCAGTTAGGTCGCGAATAACGAACTTGGTTCTAGGATATGAGCATCCTCATCGAATCATCTTTTCCTGATCTGTATCATAAGAATTAGTAATCCTGAACGCGGGAATATGATGTACAGACGTAGGCGTGATATGCGACAAGGTTTTACCAAGGAAGTTTCAGACCTGTGCCTTGGTAGAAGCTGTGAGTATTGCACCGCAGCGGTGTATGGTGGTAGAAATTGAAAGAAAAGGACGACCAATTCCTATAAAACAACCCGTTCTGGTGGAGGCTTGGCGGGATTTGTCAAAAGATATCAAATTTGAACATTCCTTAGTAAATTTTTCGGGCAATTAAAGCTTTAGTAATATTGCAAAATCATGGTGAAACAACAAAACATTTAAAAAAGGGAACGAATGTGGGACAAGTGGAAGAAGTTACAGCTCGGTGGAGGATCCAACTAGTGAGTGTAGTACGAATTAAATGGAGCAAATGAGTCTAATGAACTACATCAGGAAATTCTTCCGATGGACTTCCTGAACACTTCATGGATGTTATAGCGTTGACATGTTGTACGGTTGAGATGGAGTGACGGCATGTAAGATAACAAAGCGCGCATGAGATAAAGACTCAGGGTCATTGAGTTGTTGAGAGTTTGCCTGCGGTAATCCCTCTGCTCCCGTCGAGTTTGGGGAGATCTGGACGTGGGGCTGCTCTGCACACAAGAATGTCATTAAGCATAAGATCGAAACTATGATTGAAGATCCTGTGCAAGTGCCTGTCAGAAGGCTACAAGGCCCCATGCTCAGAGAAATCGAGGCAGATTGCAAGAAATTGGAAGATGAAGGAATCATTCAGAGGAGCAAGTCCCCTACTCAGTCAGCTCACAGTCAGGTACATCCATCGTAGAAGAGAGAAGATGGTTCAAAGTTCGAGGTGTGGTGTATTGACATACCGGGAAATTGAATAAAATCCACACAGTAGGGAGATTAAGTTTTGTCCTATCCACAAATCTGATTGATATGCTTTGGTTAGTCTGCCATAGGCATCGAAATAGTGTTTTCAGAGCGCAATACGGATTATAATAACAAAAGGGGTTTAGTTAATATCAAAAAAGAGTTTTTTTGGAGAGAGATAGAGAGGAGAAGGGAAAGAGTATATAGAGAAAAAGATATATACCATACAAAAGAATCATAGTCATTATATAGAGGCATATATAAAAAAAAATATATAAGAATATAGATATTAGAGAGAGAAATAGAGATAGATAGAATAATATAAAGAGAGAAACAAAAGAAAAGAAAAGCTGTCGCATATACCCTGGAACGAGTGCATGGTGTATCTGGATGATGTCCTCATTATCAGTGAAACGTTTGAGGAGCATCTGGAGATCTTAGAAAAGGTATTATCGGCATTTGAAGAAACTGGGTTCAAAATAAAACCTGCTAAAACTTTCCTTCTGAGAAAGGAAGTTCAATATTTAGGTCATCGCGTATCTGAACACGGTATGATCCCCTTGGAAAACAATCTGCAAGGCATAATGCAGTTCCCCGTACCAACCACTGTTAGGAAATTACGGCAAGGGCAATGTTCTGGGCATGGTTACAATGTTCTATATGGTCGTACAACATCTCCTCATTGCTCGAAATAGCCAAACCACTTTTGCCACTGTTGAGTAGCGGAAACCTCTAAAGTGGGACCATGGACCGCATGGCTGATAGTCAGACTAGCGCTTTATAGAGGCAATTGAGGGACGCTTTAATCAACATCACGACAACAGAATCCCTGTCGTACCCAGATAGAATCTAGAAAAAAGCAAACCCATTATTGTTGTACGTGGACGCCTCAGATATCGGGGCAGGAGCGTGTCTTTCCCAGATTCAAACCGGGGAAGAACGTCCTATAGCTTTTATCTCCACAACATTTAACAAAGCTGAACAACGCTATATAGTACGACTGAAAGGAAGTTTGCTGCATAAGACGAAATGGGCTGTGAAAGGCATTAAAGACGCTTTCGCTACTACTGGAATTAAGCAAGTAAGTAATTTACACTGATGCATCAGCCGCTTTTAAATATGTTGCATATTATGCCCGTTAGTGAACGAACGTGTAGCTCGCACTGATCATCAGCCACTTCTATATTTGCATAGTATGCCGTTAGTGAATGCACGTGTAGCTCGCACGCTTGAAGAAATCAACGATATAGACTACGAGCTAAGATATATTCCGGGAAAAGAAAATATTGTGGCTGATGCTTTATCGCGGTCACCGATCGGTGAAACATCTGATGACCAGAAGGCATTTCTGGTTAATACCCTTCCCGGAGGGTTTTCTGAGGTTAAAATTCCTGGAGGGGGTGATTCGCTCTTTCAAGCTTGCTCTGTTGCTTTATATGGTTCGATTGAAAATCATCTGAAGATAAGACAAGAAGTGGTTTAAAGAATTGTTAGAAAATAGGGGAGAGTATGGATTACCCCAACGTGGAGAGGATGCTAGCAAGTGATCCAAACAAATATACATTCTGGGCCAACACAAGAGTCAGTTTCCCTATGACACAGCAATAATGGGCATTTGCGAATATTACACATTTGCAGGTTTTGGGTGTATTATCGGGACTGCAGTAAGCCAGTTGAATGTTTGGGAAAAAATACCGAGAAAAATATTTGTCATCTTTTGTGTTGCGGCGGAGTACATTATAATCTTTTGGTACCCATAAAAATTCAAATGATCCGCGAAACTGAAACAATGAGCACTAACTTGATAACACCTATGATATTTTCGGAGTGGACATTGTTAAATGAATCGATGGAAGAAGAGAGCGCTACTGCAGCGGTACCACCAACTGATGTCGAAGACGCTACTAAAACTCCACAAAACACCGGTGGGGAGGTGGAGAAAGATTCGAATATCCTCGGATCACATCAGATAGTGATAGAGTAAGATAATATGAATAGATCCCTTGGAAATTTTGACCATATGACATTGATAGGTTGCAAAAATCAGACTACCTATTGAGACGCTTAAAAAGAGCTATAGTACAAAACTTGCCATTTAATGGGCCATTGAAACCTTTCGCGCGTGTAAGTAAGTACATATATCTGAGGAATGATCGGTTATGTAGGGAGTTTCCTACGGGAGAGTTTGCATTGATTGTCCCACATTATTATTTGACCGAGGTGGCAATAAAAACACATTGGATGTTCGCCCATATAGGAAAGCACAAATTGCATTCTCTGCTTATAAATTGGATATGGCATCCTAAAATCACAGCGATTTGTAATGATATCGCCACCACCTGTTACAAGTGCCAAGCATGTAAGATCTCTAATATCCTATGCGTTCCGCCAACATTAAAAATAATCACTTCAAGACCCTTTGAATTGGTGGCGATGGATCTGATACAATTCCCTTGCTCAGCGCAAGGGAATAATTATGCTTTGGTGATGGTAGACCATTACACAAAATGGGTGGCTGCTGTTCCTCTGCGGAATAAACAAAGTATCAGCGTGGCCAACGCATTTCAACATCGAATATTGCCATTTCTGCAAAGGGTACCGGAACGACTTCTAACAGATAACGGCAGAGAATTTATAGGGCCCGAATTTGAAGATCTTTTAAAACGCCAACAGATTAAACATGTACTGACTACTCCTTATACACCATCCTCCAATGGAGCTGTCGAGCGGGTCAATCGTACCATCAGTCAGTACCTTAGAATGTCTATCAAAAAGTCAAATCGGTGGGATGAAGAATTATCACAGGTTTTATTGGTTTACAATCATACCACGCATTCAGAAACTAACCGGACTCCCTGTGAAAATATCCTAAAGAGGGCGCATGAACTACATACAGGACTACCTTTGCCTGTTGAGGAAGAATGTTAGATAGAGAGTCATGGAAGATTTGTTCCGTTATGAATTAACATCAGATGGTTGGGATTTAAAAGTTGCATCTTACCCGGAAACCTGACCTAAAAAATAAATTCCACCGATATAGTGGCCCTTAATCGAAGTGATCAAGGTAATGACAACAAAGTCACCTATACAATAAAATCCGCAGAGGACGAGAAGCAATATAAAGCTCACCATAAGCAATTAAGGATATGGAAAGTGCCCCCTGATTATTTGATGAATAATCCGACATTCCAACGATATGCGTTGAATGAAGAACGAGAACCGAGGTTATATGATGAAGATAAAGTTGAGGAAGTTTTCAATGATAATGAAGTGGAGGTACCAATGACTGAACCTGACGAGATGAATGATTTTGATAACGATGATGATGATGATGACTCATTCATTTGTGGGATTCACTATGGATGAAGAAATATTAGATACCATTAAAAACAAATTTAAAGAACTTTTAAAAGAACAGGAAAAGATAAATTTAGGGTTAGGAAAAATATTAGATAAGGAAATAGAAAGTAGGCAGTTAGACTCAGATAGTACGTTAGGATACGATAGTAGAGTTCATAGGGAAGAGGAAGAATTTAATGAATACTTAGAATGGGACACCTCTGATTTGATTGAGGAGGCAGAATACCGTTGGGAATCTATGAGAGTTCCACCGGAAAATTTGAGGGAATCTTACCCCACTGATAAGACCTTTGAAGAACGCATTCCAAGCATATTCAACCCCTATAGTGGGAATACCCCTAAATGAAGAAGCCGAAATAGAGGCATATTTGAATAATGAGCAAGGTGAAGAAGATCAGCAAATGTTTTCTGATGAACTGTCCTTTGAAGGTTTCGAAGATGTAGATAGATTGGTAATTGACCGGCTAACGGAGCTTACGTCAAAAAGAGAAGGCAATACTCGTCCTTATACTCGGTCGCGGGGGCCGTGTCAGGATCTACCAATCGTCTTTCCTTTTATGATAGAAAGAAAGAAACGAGATAAAAAGAAAAATTAAAATAAGATAAAAACACTTTTGAAAGAAATAAATATAGGAAATATACCAAGAAATTAAATGAAGAAAATCATTTCCCTTGTGCGTCATGCTGGTATTGACGGGTGGGGAGGAATGAGATGGATTTCATCTATGTCTTATTTCTCCCATCCTTACAGGTGTGTATTTTTGAATGAAATATAACAGAGAAAAATAAAACAAAAACAATATAGACGGAAAATCAACACCTGAGAAAAAGAAAACAAAAAGGAAATAAGAAAGTAAAGAAAAAAAAATAAACCGGAAGACAATCGGAAGCCAAGAAAAGACGGCTGGAAAATAACTCTTTGCCTTATCAAAAGGGTAAATATTAAAGATTATTATGTTCTTATTTATATGATTTTTGCTTATAGTGAAGTGATAGAAGATGAATAAAGTAAATTTAGTAAATCACTATTTAATTTTTTTTGACTTTTGAAGAATTTATAAGCAAGAATTTATAAGCAGGAATTTATTGCGTAGATGATGTATTGGAAATGATTATTAGTTCCTGTTTCTATTCAGCTCCCAGTTTGTGATCCCGAAGAACCAGGATAACCATAGTGAAGTTGGCATCCCAGCTTTGGAAATCAGTCAGATAATACATATAACGAGAAGGAAAAATTTAGATCTTCCCGCCAAGGGAATCCTCCGCGGAATTATTAATTGTCACCGGATTGGTTGTTACCTGATTCTGACAAACCCTTTTGCGAAAAAAAACTTGTCAGCACCTCTCAAGGTATTTCCTCAATATCCTTAATAATACATAACTTCAGCATAAATAAGCTCTGGTTGTACAGACAATAAATAGTTAAATGAATGAGATCTGAATTTTATATCAGCAAAGCGCAAAGTTTCTTTAATGTAAATTTTAAATGAAGTTTTTTTTGTCATTTTTGTCATAAATTAAAAATAAAGATTGGTGAGGGAAATATATATATATATATATGTAAATATATATCTATTTGTTTCCCGAATTATCAAATTCATTATAGCATTAAAGATAAAGATAAATTTTGGTGAAGGGAGAGCAGTATCTTTCGCTCGCGGGAGAGTGGAAGACCTGTTGATTTAAATTTCTAAAAAAAAAAAAAAACGCTTTTGCCGTAACGAGCACACACACTGGACTCCACGCCCCCGTGAAGTCGATTTGCTATAGTTGCCCCTTCTTCCAAAGGATATATATAATCCAAATTATTATTATTATTACTTTATTTTTATTTATATATTTTTATTCATTTATCATTGTTTTCGGCTTTATTATCTTTATAAATCATATTTTTTTGTTTCCTATTGATATATATATGTATGTATAAATACATACATATATATATATATACGAATTTGTTATTTGATTATTTGATATTCATTTAATCATTTTTTTTCATTATTAATTTTTGTATTCATCGTTTTAGTTAATTAGTGAATATATATATTTTTATAACATTTTTAAGTTCCTTAATTTTTGTTCATTATATTTTTTTTCCTTATTGCTATATATATGTATGCATATATGCATATATATATACATGATTTTCATTTTTTTATTAAATTATTAATATTGGTTTGGTTTGAGGGAGATTTAAATTTTTTATATGTCCTTTATCTTATCTAATAAATACTAGTTGTTGTCTTTCTTTAATTTCAAGCAGCAGCAGGGTTCTTGTACAGTTCTTATATGCTGGTAAAATTCAAATTTGAGTCACAAAAGGAGATAGAGTAGTAATTTCCATCGCTGTGGTTGGCAGAATATGCTGAGATTTATTGGCTCTAAAATTCCCTGAAGTATACTGTAGAGTGGTGGTATAGACAATTAATCCAATATAGTCCTTTTAACAGGTATAAACTGCGTACATATTTAAGAAAGACGAATTTACAAGTAGAGGATCATCATCCCAAGTCACTACAAAGTATTTAAAGAGCCGGAGGTTT
>JABUQX010025618.1:45000-47913 GCA_015478945.1 Trachelipus rathkii
TTATAGTATATAATATATATTTATATATAATATATATATATATATATATATATATAATATATATATATATATTTTTATCTTTTTTATATATATATATATATATATATATATATATTATATATATTATATATATTTATATATAATTATATATATATATATATAATATATAAAAAAATATAATATATATATCTTCTATATATATATATATATATATATATATATATATATATATATATATATATATAATATATTATATTATTTTACAACACTTATCCCGCTTAAGAGGGGTAGTGGTACGTGCAGCTTCCCTAATTCATATTTACTTCATCTCGCCCCCACACCTCCTCCATTCCATTCTATCTCTCGCAACACCTTTACCTTCCCCCCTCATCCTCTCTCTTTCAGCATTTCCTTATTCCATCCATCCACCTTCTTCTTGGTTTCCCCCTTCCTCTCTTTCCTATCCCCTCCGCCTCCCAAACTTTCCTAACCACTCTCTGTTCCTCCATTCTCTCCAGATGGTTCCAAACCATCTTAAACATTCCCTTCCCGCTCTTCTCACCAAACCATTCTTCCAATTACATCTTCTCTCTTATCACCCTATTCCTAATTCTCTCCTTTACTAACCCCACATACCGCTCTCAGCCCTTTTCATCTCAAACACTTCCAACTTCTTTTCCTGGACCTAGCATTCAACCCCCATGTTTCACACCCATATAGTACCGCTTGGAACACAATATTTTTTCAACATACGCTATCTTAAGTTTATGTGATAAATTCCCCCCTTTCCATAATTCCCTCAGACCACTCAATGTCTCATTCCTTCTCCTACCGTGATCTATCTCTTCCTTCATCCCTCCTTCCTTACCTAAACCATCCCTAAATATCTGAAAAACTTTTACTTTTTCTAATACTACACCTCCTACTCTAATCTCTAACCCCATTCCCCTTCACTGTTTCCTCCTCCTTCAAACACTAAACACTTTACTCTTACCTGGATTTATCTTAAGAACCTTTTGTCCACACACTCTCTCAAACTCCTTCACCAAATACTACAGCCCTTCTGAATTCTTCGCCACTAAAGCAGTATCATCCGCAAATAGTATCATGTTCACTTCACATCTATCACCCCTATCCATCAATTCCACCCCTCTCCCCTCCCTCATCATTTCTCTGCAGAACTCTCCATAAATAAATTGAAAAGCCACGGCGACATTACACATCCCTGTCTCAACCTCTCTTACCCCAAACATCTTCACTCTCCCCTTCCTAATACTCTCCACGACACATTCTGGCTATTCCTATTAAAAGCCCTAATACCTTTACGCTAATTTACCCCTTACTCCATGTTCCTCCAGCACCTCCACCATTCACCCCTCTTCACTCTATCCTATGCTTTCTCAGATCTAAAAAACACCCATACACCTTTCCCTTTCCTTTCACTGAACCTTCTCCAATCAGCATCTTCATTTGTGAAGATACTTGATCCACACACCCCCTTCCCACCCTAAATCCTCCTTGTTCTTCCCCCATTCTCTCCTCCGTTTAAAATCTGCTCACCTCTCAATTTAGTATTCCCCCCAGTACAGCTTTCCCTACTACACTCAAAAGACAAATACCTCTATAATTCCCACACTCCATCCTATCCCCTTTCCCTTTATACAGGGGAACCAAACAACCATCCTCCCAATCCTGTGGAACCTCTCCCCTCCTCCAACATAAATTATATTATATAACCTATACAGCCATTCCTCCACCCCTCTGCCTCCCATCTGTAACATTTCCAAACTCACACCATCTAGACCTGTAGGGACTTTCCTTTTTTCCCTTTAGTTAACGCCCTCATAATTTCTTCCATTTGTATTTCCATTATCCTTTCCTGCTCCACTTCCCGCCCCATTCCTCACCTCTTGTAAATCTCCTCATCTCTCCACCCATTTCATTCATAATCCTCTTAAAATATTCCCCCATCTTTCCTCACATATCCTCCCTCCTATCCATTCCTCCTTCCCCTACCCTAACCCTCTCCCTAACCCCTCATCTTCTTCCTTTTTTATTTACTTCTTTCCAGAATATCTTGCCTCCCTGATTCAAAATTTTCTGTCACTTTTCTACCCCATTCATTTTTTGCATTTCTCTTCGCCCTCTTCACCGCCCTCTTTGCTTCCACTCTAACCCTTCTATAATCCTCCCAGCTTTCCCTTCTCCTATTCCCCAACCATTTCACATAAACCTCTTTTTTCTTTTTAATTAACCAACTCTTTCACCTCCTCACTCCACCATTCACTTCCTTTCCTTCTACTTGCTCCCACCTTTTTTTACTCCACATATCCTTCTGGCCTCTTCACAAATTGTCTCTTTAAAAATCTCATCCACTCCTCCTCCACTTCCCTAATTTTCGTCCCTCACGTCCCTCCACCTATCCTCCATACCCCTCCTAAACTCCCTCTTACACCATTGCCTCATCCAATTTTTCCACCTTTATGACTTCTATTCTCCTTTTTTTTCTCTTTCCCTAACCGTTACTTCTCCCCACCCTTAAACTAGCAACCACCAAATAGTGATTAGATAACCCCATACCTGCCCCTCTGAATACATTTACATCTATTAATCTGCCCCTATCCTTTCTATTTATACACACATAATCCAATATCGCCCTTCCCCCCGTTATCTCACTCTTCCATGTATACTTATGATTTTCACTTTTCTTAACCAAGTATTCCCAATTATCAATCTTCTATCAACACACAATTCTAACAGACTTTCTCCATTATCATTCCTTTCCCCTACCCCAAAAGGACCTATAATTCTCCCCATCTCCTCTTTTCCCACTCCTGCATTCAAATCTCTTAATAAACAAATTTTATCATTTACCCCTAAACCTTTTCCAACATTCATTCAACTCACTCCAAA
>JABUQX010025619.1:7500-27500 GCA_015478945.1 Trachelipus rathkii
TTTTCTCTATCTTTTGTAGAACGGAAGTAATAGCGTTTTGGATAAAACAAAATTTGAGGGGCGTTGCGCGGGCCCCGCTTGGGATATAAAGTTGAAATTTTCAGGAACATGTTTTCTTGCCAAGATGACTCTATATACCAAGTTTCATTAAAATCGGTAAAGGTTTTCCCCAAAGTTTCAAAATATGTAAATATATATATATAAATTAATATATATTTCATTTCTCTTTAAAATGGCGTTTGAATTTTTTTCCTATCTTTTGTAGAACGGAAGTTATGGCATTTTGAATAAAACAAAATTTGAGGGGTGTTGCGAGGGCCCAGCCCCGTTTGGTAAATAAACGTCAAATTTTCGGAGAGATGTTTTCGTGCAAAGTTGACTCTATATACAACGTTTCATTAAAATCGGTAAAGGCTAGCTTCGACCTTTAATAATTATATATATATACATATATATATATATATATTATATTTATAAATATATAAATACATATATTTTTTATATATAATATATATATATATATATATATATATATATATATATATATATATATATATATATATATATATATATTATAGAGAGAGAGTGGGAGAGAGAGGTGTAGTAATATCGGTAAATGCCAGCTTTCAACCTTTATATAATATATATATATATATATATATATATATATATATATGTAGAGTTATATATATATATATATATATATATATATATATATATATATATATATATATATATATATATATATATATATATATATATATATATATATATATAGAGAGAGAGAGAGAGAGAGTATAGTAGAGAGAGAGAGGTTTCACATGTAACCCAGGGGAGCAAGTGATGATTAATTAGAGTTATTATATATATATATATATAGTATATATATATATATATATATATATATATATATATATATGTTATTATATATATATATATATATATATATATATATATATACAAATAGAGTATATATATATTATTTATATTATTATATATATATATATATATATATAAAGGTTATAAAAGTATACATATATATATATATATTAATAAATATGGCAGAAAGATATATATATAGTAGTTAAGGTATAATGGTATATACATATATATATAATATAATAATAAAGATATATGGTTAATATATGATAATATACAAATAAGATATAACATAATGGATATATATACATATGAGAGAAAGAGAGATATAGAGAGTAGAGAGAGAGAGAGAGAGTGTGTCTTCCTTCCTAGGCCATTACACATGGTAAAAATCATACTAAATTGATAAAAATGCCATTATTCTTTTATTTTAAATATATTCATATAGTTAAGAAATATATATATATATAAGATATATAAGATAAGAGAAAGAAGATATATATATATATATATATATATATATATATATATATATATAGAGAGAGAGAGAGAGAGAGAGAGAGAGAGAGAGTAGAGAGAGAGAGAGAGAGAGAGAGAGAGAGAGAACTAAAGATGGAAAACTTCTGAGAGAGAGAGAGAGAGAGAGAGAGAGAGAGAGAGAGAGAGAGAGAGAGAGAGAGAGAGAGAGAGAGAGAGAGAGAGAGAGAGAGAGAGAATGTTTCGAACCCCCTAAAAAAGAAAAAAAAGAAAAATGGGGCATTTCTCTCCAAAAACGGTATTTGCAATCCATTTCCGAGATCACGTGCAGCTTTCTATCAATCAGAGCTTGCACTTTTTCATGTCTTAGAAACTCCTATAGTTCAAGTTATTAATAAATATAAGAATAAAATAATTTTTTTTAAGTTTCCTCTATGAAATCACTTCCTGAAATCAAAAATGTTATTTATTTTCCTGTAGATGTTATAGTTTTCTAGTTACATGCCTGAACTCTTCGGGATGCTGGCCATATATATATATATATATATATAGTATATAGTAGTATATATATATATATATATGTTATATATATATAGATATATTATATATATATATATATATATATATATATAGAGAGAGAGAGAGAGAGAGAGAGAGAGAGAGAGAGAGAGAGAGAGAACATAAGATGTTAAACTTCTGTGAGAGAGAGAGAGAGAGAGAGAGAGAGAGAGAGAGAGAGAGAGAGAGAGAGAGAGAGAGAGAGAGAGAGAGAGAGAAAACGAGAGAGAGAGAGAGAGAAAGAGAGAGAACTTCTGTGTGAGAGAGAGAGAGAGGTTCTCATTTAAAACCTCTTCAACCCATTAATACTTTATATTAGGAATATTGTACATACCATAGAGACAGTAAAAAGCCATTGCTGTGCCTATCGAGACTGTCCCAGTCAACCCACTACCCAAACATGCTCATGCAAATCCACAAAGCACCCTAGGGCTTGTCAATTTGTTGTAACTACAAATCCACCAATTTGGCTTAGTCAAAACTAATGATATATAAATATGATACCCAAACCATCCACATGCATTAATAACTAAGTTATGGTCACACATGCCATCTAACAATAACTGCTATAACTAAAAACCCGCCAATTTTTCGGCCAATATATTATATAATACCCAACCCATCCATAAACGAATCTAACCCTTTCTTAAATGTTGCAATCGAGTCACACTCAACAACCTCCTCTGGCAGACTATTCCAAAATTTAACAACCCTATGCTTTCTTATATCAAGATGGCATGCTTTCTTCTTAATTTTCTTATTATGCCCCCTGGTTACCTGTCCATGTTCTACTATGAAAAATTTATTGGTCTCTATGTTATCAATAGATGTAAATATTTTGTAGACTTGTATCATGTCCCCTCTGAGAAATCGCCTTTCTACAGAAAAACATTCCTAACTCCTTCAGCCTTCTCAGTTTTACCCTGCAAACCCAGAAATCATCCTTGTTGCTCTACGTTGCACTCTCTCTAGCATATCTAAGTCTTTCTTTAAATAAGGGGCCCAAACTTGTGCACAATACTCTATTACTGGCCTAACATAGCTATTATACAGTTTACTTATTACTTCCTTGCTCTTGTAAACAACATTGTGATTTATTATGCCCAGCATCTTATTAGCTTTATTTCTAGCTTCCAAACATTTTACTTTCAAATTACTGCTTAAAATCACACCTAAATCTTTTCTTGGTCCACAGACTCGAGCCACTCCCATTCATCGTAAAGTTAAAAACTTTATTTGAGTAACTAGGTGAAGAACCTTACACTTTTACTATTAAAATTCATTTACCAACACTTATCTGCCCACCCAAGCAGTTTATCAAAGATCATTTTGAATCCTTATGCATCCTTCACTATTCCTAACTGAGGTGGCCACTTTTAGTATCATCTGCAAACTTCTAGAAACCCTGCATTTAAGTCCCTGGTTCAAATCATTTATACATGAGGAACAATAGAGGCCCCAGCACTGAACCCTGTGGGACACCACTTTTCACTATTTCCCATGACTTATTGCCACTTAGTTGTACACACTGTTTTCTATTTTGCAACCACTCTCACAACCATTCTTTAATCCAACCATGTACCACCTACCTATACCACATTGCAATAATATAATAAAATTCTTTTTGGATTTAGAGAATGAGGAGGAAAGTTTCTTGATATTTTGTTTCAGACCTCTTCTAAATCTCCTATAAAACTTCTCAACCAATCTACTGAAACTTTTTTTCTAATTTGCCATACAAACCCAGATCATCTTCATAAAATAAACAAGGTACCCTCCACACTCTGCCATTCTAACACCCTCTCTTGTTATCCCCACCATTAATTCTTTCATCACCCTATCCATATAAACGTTAAATAACCATGGAGACATAACATATCCCTGTACAACACAATTAATCTTAAACAATTCACCCTTTAATCCATTTGTTCTTACACGCTTCCTTATCATTTACAGACTTGATTCAATTCAAAATTGTTTGTTAATATTGAAAAGAAAGCTTCAGAAGGAGCCCAATATTCGATGAATGTTGATGATGAATCATGAAAAGCAATTAAACATCAAGTGCCTGTAGTAAAAAAAAAAAAAAAAAAAAAAAGTGGTATTCTCCTTCCTTGGAATTCTTAAATGCTTACAGTGCTTTAGAATATATTTTTAAAGTTCTAACCTCACCGGCATAGTTGCTTTAAAACACATTGCCTGCCATGGGGTTGACCCAAACACTCACCTGGGGCCACTCACTTTTTTTTAAATAATATAAATCTGCATGGTTTATGAAGTATTTGAGTATCAGTTTCAGTGCTCTGCACCTCTAACTTTTAGAGGTATTCTTCGTTTTTTTTTTTTATTCCGTGGGGACCATCTCGACAAATTATGGAGGACAAAAAGCCAGCCAAGGGCATGTCCACCAATTAAGGTGGACAAAAGAGCGTAGCCATGTCCATAAATTTTGGAGGGCACTGAAAAATTTATTCTACTGAGGCCATTTATTCAAAAATTTATTCTCTGAGGACAGAGAAATCTATTCTGTTGAGGCCATGTCCACATATGAACAAAAGAAAATCTGGGACAGTAAGAAGTCACAAGGGTCTATCAAAGACTATCCCACTAAAATTATATTGAATATATAAACATTTTCCTATTATAAACATTTTTTTATTATATTTTGCTTATTTTTTTCTTTCCTTTTTTTCAGATAAATAGTAATAATAATTATATAAGTAATATTTGAAAGTAATAAAAGAAATTTAATATAGCTAAAAAAGGTTTAAATAGTCAAGAAATTTTAAGAGTTTTTAGATGTAGAAATTCCACCCGAAAAAAAGAAGAGATTAGAAATGAAGTCTGAAACTGGGGAGAGGGAAGTCAATTTGGCACAGAATGTCTGTTTGAAGTTGATGGAAGGCCTTCTGAACAAGGGGCAAACCCTATATGTGGACAATCTCTACACAACACACAGTCTTGCTGTTGAGTTCCTAAAGAAAAAAACTCATGTAGTTTGTTGAACTGTTTGAGCTAAAAGGAAAATCTCTCCCAAGGAAGTTATGAATGCCAAACTAAAAAAGGGTGAGATCTTTTGTAAACAAAATATAAATGTGGTAGTAATATTAAAATGGAAAGATAAACGTGATGTATACCTCACGTCCACAAAACATGAACCTTCCTTCGCAACAGTGGAAGAACAACGTCTTGAATGATCCAAATGAGACAATTCTTGAAGATTCAAAAGAATAGTCATGAATAATTGATTTCCCACAACAACATGAATCTATATCCTTTCTAAATTTTCTTTAAAAAAAAAAAAAAAAATAAGGTGCCTTTGGAGTTGCTTAGCATTATCCTGATAAAACGTTTTTTTTCTTCACATTTTTCCTTTTATAACTTTTATAGTATTAAACTTCAGTTCCAGTTGAAATATTATTTTTCCTTTTAGATTAAAATTGAAGAAAAAATCAGTCCCATGGAAATACAAAACGATGAAAGCCCTTTCATATAGGAATATATATAAAAAAAAAAAATTCATAATTTCATAAATAATTAAATATTTAACTGCTATCTATTCAAAAAACAAAAATATGTTTTACTAAAGGAAAAAAAAAGAATTCTTGAGTTTCAACGTTTATATATATCAAACATCATATACCGTATACATCAAACATCCGCATCCGCGGATGCGAAAAAAATGACATTGGTGCATCACTAATATATATATATATATATATATATATATATATATATATATATATATATAAGAAAGAATGAGCGTCTAGTAGAGAAAGAGTGTATATATATATGTATATATATATATATATATATAGTATATATATATATATATATATAATTACAAAATATATTTGTTACATGTAAATAAAAATTGATTAATGAAATTCGTATTTTTGTCAGTAATTGAATGTGATTTATATATATATATATATATATATATATATATATATATATATATATATATATATATATATATATATATTTATATATATTTATTATTTTTTTATATATTTTTATATATATAAATATATATATATATAGTTATATATATATATATATATATATATATATATAGTATATATATATATTATATATATATATATATATATATATATAATTGTACATGTCCAGCCATATTTTTGCATGTTGGTGTGATAACATTTTTATGTTGCATATGGCGATACACTACATTAAAAACACTTTAATGATTAACCTCCTCCCACCACACTATCCCCTTTTTAGACACACTCATACTAACCGACCACAACATTAAACTCTTATTCACCGTATATAGAAAATCCACTTCCAACCCCACATACATTCATTGGTACTCCGCACATACAAAAAACACAAAACAAGCCACACTTTCCGCTTTATATTTACGTGCCTTCAAAATTTGCTCTCCCACCCACTTAAAAAAAGAAACAGATCTGATCAAAAACACCTTCCAAAAACTAAAATATCCCCCCAATATAATACACAATGCCTATAAAAATGCAAAGAAAAAATACTACACAACAAATACAACCCAACCTTACAAAAACATATATACCCATACCTAACATTAACACAAGCATCATAAAAAAGTTCATACCACAGCACATACAATTGATCCCTTCAAACAATATTCTAATTAAAAAAGTACTAAAACATCCCCAAATCACAGTCAAAAATCCCCTATGCATATACAAAATACCTTGCAACAATTGTAACAATAATTATTACGGATAAACAATAGACTTTCCGCAGAAAACAACAACATAAACACGACCTAGATACACACCAAGAAAATTCAGCCCTCACTCACCACAGATTAACGCAAAATCATCAAATACAAATTAATAACATGACACACATTAGAAACATACTTGACACTAACAAAAGAAAAATTACAGAGGCCTGCATATTCAATTTGCCCAATTACAACCGCTGCTCTGGAGATAACAAGATAGATGCAATACAAAATAAATTCATGCAAATGTCACCTTACTACAAAAGCTTAATAGATAACCAACCTACCATTTGAAGAATATAATCCGTTAATAGTAAAAAAATTTCTTTGGTCTCATTGTTAACATTACTTGAAAAAGGACAAAAATGTCGGAAATTTGTAATCAGATAGAATTTTAAATGTTTTAATTATTAAAGTGTTTTTAATGTAGTGTATCGCCATATGTAACCTTAAAGCAACCCAGAGTATCACACCAACATATATATATATATATATATATATATATATATATATATATATATATATATATATATATATATATATATATATATATATATATATATATATATATATATATATATATATATATATATATATATATAATATAACATTCCAAAATATATGTTACATGTAAATAAAAATTAGATAGTAATTGCAGTATATATATATATATATATATATATATATATATATATATATATATATATATATACATATATTATATATATATATTATAAATATATTATATATATATATATATATATATTACATATATATATTCACAATACACTGATATAATAATAGTAGATAGTAACCGCAGTATATATATATATAAATATATATATATATATATATATATATATATATATTATTATTATATTATATATATATATATATATATATGTTAAAAGTTATACATATATACATATATATATATATGAAAATGTATATAAAATATATATACGTTTATGCAACAGTTCTTACACTAATGCAGCACCTTTATATGCATGACATATATTTTGGAATATTATATATTATATATATATATATATATATGTTCCCATATTAAATGAGATTGAGTTGGTTATTATAAGAAGAAGAAGAAGAAACTCCATTTCTCTATTCCCATATATATATATATATATATATATATATATATATATATATATATATATATATACTCTAAACATTTACCATTTTCAATATACATTTAAATGTTATTTACTTTTTATTGCTATATTAAAAAAATTTTGAAGGCAGCCTCTTACTTTGACAGGATCATCCTTATTATTCATTTTTAAAACTGTTAATCGCGAATCATTTTCAATTTTTTTCCTAATTATTTTCATTGATGGAATAATTGGACACTTTATGTAATGTTCAAACACCTTAAAGATGAGTTGCCTTTCAATGTATGTAAAATATGACCTTCCTTTGGAAAGTTTTTCTCTAGGCAATGTGTAATCTTTAGAAGACTGACTTCTTACACTATTTAATGTTATTTGGGGTGAAAGAGGTAAAACAGGGACATTAGAAATAAGGCCTTGTGGTTGCAGAGGGACCTCTGAAATGGAACCTAGAGATGGCAAAATAGGTTCATCTGTGGAATGGTTTTTTGAATTCGAAGCTGGCGATGTTGATTCCAAGATAGGATCATCTGGAAAAAGGTCTTCTGAATTTGAGCTTGGAGAAGCTGGAGACAAAACCGGGCCATCCGTAATAATGCTTGGTGTTTTTAAATCTTTGCTGTATGCTGTCGTTGAAAAAGGTAAAACACAGTCATTTGATAATTCTTGTGGTTGCAGCATTTCATCTTGCAAATTTTTGCCTGAAAGCGTTTCATAGACAGTTTCAGCAGCATCCACACTCTGACTCGATTCGGTTAACATTAGATAACTTTTTTCAGCAGTACTTGGCCTATGACAAAAATGTCTTGCTATCGCAACTTTTTTTCTACTGTCTCCAGATGAATGAACTCTTGTAGTTACGACTTTTCTTAGAATTGTTGTTGAAAGATGGCTTCTCAAACCCGCAACCTTCCAAATGCTCATTAAACCTTTGAACAGACTGTCTGAGTTTATTGGATTACCACTCCCGGTAACGAAAACATTTTGAACAACACTTTGAACTGGAACAATACAAGATCTAATTTTTTCAGCATAGCTTAGAAACATATTATATAATTTTTCTTCTAAAGTAACTCTGGCAGGTCCATGCTCTCTTCGAGTCTTGTGATTTTCAACGGAAATGACATAATAATTCCTCCCATTTTTTAATACTTTCTTTGGTTTCTTCAACTCCTGGAGAGTCATATTTGCTAACACACAGACCTACATCCATTTCTTAATATAGCTGTTAAAAGAAGATAATTTCTAACTTGAGAATGTTCAGTGTACGATAAGGCAGTAACGTTGTCATTTTCCAACAAATTTAAAATAGTTTTACATTTGTGACTAATTTCACTAACTTCAAAAGCTTGAATTTCAGCTACAGGAATGTCATTTACTTCTTTTTTCCCAGAGATTTTTGCTTTTTTAAAAGCTCTTGTCCAGTTTTGAATAATTATGATTAATGAATTATAAATGTGAAGATTTCCAGGGTTTTGAAATCCAAGAAATTTAAGAAATTTTACCAGGATGCTGACATAAAAATATGCGCTATTTTCTTGGTGTCCTTCAATATAACTGTGAAACCAATTGCAAAGTTTTTCTAAAACTTGTTGTGAATTAAACTCTTCAGCTTTTTCAATCTTGGACCCTTTCAATATTTGTCGTATCTTATGCTTGTACTGAGTAGCATTATGTTGGGTCATCCATCCACCATTTAATGATGTTAAGAATGTAAAAAACTGGAACGATGCCAATACGGGATAATTCAAATTTTTTAGTTCTGTTGAGACCTCTTGAGATGTGTGCTCTTCTGTTTCATGTGATTTTTTTTCTGGTTCCACATTTACCAAATTAGATTCAAATAAGGGAGATTTAGGGGTTCTCAAATTTGGCACTTGTGTTGACAGTTGTTGACATAATTGGTCTTCTGTTTCATGTAATTTATGTTCTGGTACCATACCATCTTCATAATTAGTTTCCATCACTGAAAAAGGCGATACTGGGTAAGTGGAAGTGTGTGCTTCTGTTTCCACGCAATTTTGGTATAACAGTAGTCCGTCTTCAGCTATCTCACATGGTTCATTATCTTTACTAGATTTTTGGTTGGACAAAGTTATAGAAGTTTTTTGCTTTGGAGCATGCGTATTAACAAACCTTCTATACATTGGATGGTTAACCTGAAATTTGTGAAAATGCTCAAGATATAGATGACAGGAAGCTTTGTGATATCTGCCAGAGGAAAAGGACATTTGCGACCTATTTTATCACTTAAAGGTTTACGTTTTCTTTTTTGTTGACAAATACGTTTCCGTTCATCAGGGAGAAGCCCATGAATTTTCAGATGTCTTGAGAGGTCTTTGTATTTGTTCTTGCAGATATCACAAAGCTTCCTGTCATCTATATCTTGAGCCTGCAGTTTATAGACTTGAGGATGATTCTGATTCTGATTGTAGCCTAGAAATTATATATATATATATATATATATATATATATATATATATATATATATATATATATATATATATATATATATATATATATATATATATATATATAATATAAATATATATATATATATATATATATATATATATATATATATATATATATATATATATATATATATATATATATATATTTTATATAAAAATGAGACCACCCCTTTTAGTTACATAAAAAAAAGACCACCCCGTATCTCAGCATATATGAGGTCTAGAACAAAAAAAATTTGGAGAGCCCATTATCCCGATTGAATATGATTGGAAAAAAAGTGTTATAATGGTTTGAAATCGATTTTTTGATTTTTGGGAAATTTTTTAAAATTTTCAAAATTTCACAATTTTTGGACCCATTTTGGTTGAGTTTTTTGGGGGGTTTTCCATCGTTAGCTGTATTAAGAAACCTAGAAATTATTACCATATGTAGTTAATTTATGTTAGTCCCATCCTTGATCTCATCCCACAACAAATTTTGTGAAATTTTATGCAGCCCATCAACACACAGGGACCGTCGAACTGGGGTGTTAAAAAAAGACCCTAGCGCACTCAAGACTTAGTCTTCTTACATCCACCAACGATTTAATTGCACCAGCCACCTTCCTGCCATTCACAACTTTCCTACTACACTCTGCATCATCCGTTCCCTTTTCATCCAATATACATCCTAAATACTTAAACTCAAGACACTTGTTCCAGCTTCTCACCATCTAACATAACCATACCGAGGACAGTCCTCACTCACAACCATAACCTTCCTCTTATCTACGTTTACTTTCAAACCCCTCCTTTTACACACTCTGTCAAATCTCTCTACCAATCTTCTGAAACTCTATTCAGATTCTCCACACAAAACCAAATCATCCGCATATAATAGGTAGGGCACCCTCCACTCACCTCCATTCTCTGTCATTCTAACACCATTTCCTGCCACCCCCATCTCTAATTCTTTCATAACCCCATCCATATACAAAGTTGAATAACCAAGGGGACATAGGTAACACATCCCTGCCTCACTCCGGTATTAATATTAAACCAATCACTTTTGACACCATTTATTATATATACCGTATATATATATATATATATATATATATATATATATATATATATATATATATATATATATATATATATATATATATATATATATATATATATATATATATATATATATATATATGTGTGTGTGTGTGTTTGTGTGTGTGGGGGGGTAGAAAGAATTGCCCACATCGTATGTCATGCGTGTCGTAGAAGGCGACTAAGGTACGGCGGTAGTTGGGTTGGCTGCCCACTACCACCACCTATCTCTTGCTAGGAATGCTGATGCATGCCTCGGAGATGATCGTGATCGCCGTAAACGGCCTTCTAATTTTTGGCGAAATTGTATGAATCGTATGAGTACATGGAATGTCAGAGAAATAAATGTTGACGAGATAGGTGATGGATGTATTTAGAAAGGGCAAATTTGATTTGCTCGCTGGGACTGAAACAAAGATGAAAGGAAACGGTGAAAATGAGTGATGTGGTGTGAAATGTGTGTGTGCTGGTGTGGAAAGGGGGAGAGAAGGAGTTGTAATTTTGATGAGTGGCTTGTGGTACAAAGCTATGGTATATTTTGTGTGTAAGTACTAAAATTCTAATGGTTAAGTTTAAGTTTAAGTTTAAGTTAAAAGTAAAAGAAGCGTGGTTGAATGTACTAAAAATCATTGATGAAGTTTCAAAAGAAAGATGTTTGGAATCTCTAAAAAAAAAAAAAAAAAAAAAAATAATGTGCTTTATCCCTATGCAGTGGTGGGTTTGGATTTATATAACCATATACTAGTTTACATCAGTACCTGTTCCCCTTGTTCTCTCTTTCTATTACAAAGACATTTAAATGACAACAACATAGCATTCTCTCATCCTTTCTCCTTCATAAAACAATTAATCACACTTACACTGGAACATAGTCATTTCCACTACAAGTTACAACTCCAAATTTTATAAACAAAAACAAGGCTTAAGTATGGGATCTCCATTGTTACCTATCATTAGTCTGTGGAGCAAAGATAATTAGTCAAAAAAGTAAAAGAGGTGTTGCGAATGGTGGAGTGAAGAATAAGATGCTATTATAAAAAGGAAAAAAGAAGTTTTTGCAAATTATTTAGCTATTAATATAGTCAGGCTACATGGGACGAATACAAGAGTGAGAAATGAAGTTAAAGTAAAATCTGCAAAGAGATGGGCGGAAGAACGATGCAGAGGAAAGAGTGTTGCTAATTATCATTAGAGAGTACACTATTTTGGAAAATTAACGAGGGTCGAAAGAAGAGAGAAGAAAGTTAATATTTAACGTTGGAGAACCAACACTATGAATGATCCTTTTCAAGAATAATAATAATAATAAAAATGTTTTTCAAGAATAAAAAAAAAAATCCTTTTAACGTGCTTTATTCCCTTTTCAGAGTGTAACACTACTGGAAATCGAACTTTGAGGCCAGCTATCCCAAACCAGCGCTACCAACGTGTTCGCAGTCGAGTTTTAATTCTTGCCCCCAAGAAGATAAAACTCCAACTGCTACGCGGATGATTGAACTAGCGTCCTCTCGCATGAGAGTCGGCGAGTCAACCTCCTACGCCACGAGGCGTTATATAATAATAATACTGTATAATTAAACTCAGTGGCCATACTTATTCATCCTCATACACTTCCATACACATCACTTTTGAATCATCATCATTTGCTTAAAACATTCAACTACGCTTGCTTTACCACATCATTCCAAATCTCACCATTTCCATTATCACACCCTCATACATCTCTTGCACTACTAGCCACAGCTTCCTTCAATTGTGTCCAGATTTGTTTAGTCTCATCTTGTTCACATTCAACCGATTTAACCAATTCTCCAACATACTTTTTATTACACAGTTGTTCACTAAACTTTTCACACTTGATTCCTCCTATTTCCATCGTTACCTCTTTACCTCTTTCGTCTCCATCCATACTCCTACTAACTTAATATTTAACCTTGACTTTTGCAAACTAAAATTTTAGCATTAATATTCTAGAACTCACACAAACATAATTCACTGCCACTCCTTTTCTCGACCTCTCATTGCTCTCCTCTTAAGCATATACACATTTCACTCCATACCTTTAATCTTCACAGCTGATATGGTACTTTCATAAATGTTGAAATTGGTGAAGCGATAGAGTTTATGGAACATTTCAAAAATATCCATAACAATGCAGGAATGAGGATAGTGAATGTGTGCAGTTTGATAGTATAAAAAGAAACACCAAAAATACACAAACCTCTATTAATTTCAGTTAACCTCCCACTGTTTGTGCGGTCATTTTCGTTTGGAAAAACATATGGTACATTGAAGAAAGGCACATTCACAGTTGAACCTAGTAGTATATAGTAATATAATATATATATATATATATATATATATATATATATAGGTAATATATAGTATATATATATATAAGTATAGTATTATATATATATATATAAATAGTATAGATTAGTATATATATAATATATAGTATATAATATATATATATATAGATATAATTCATCTTCCTCCTATCTTCAGATTGGGGGTGGGGTGTGTAGCATACACCAGAACTAAAGTAGTTCAAGAACATGACACAAATTGAGAACTCATCACAGTCAGAAAAATCCACCCTAGTGGTTTCACGAGACTGGGATGGACTCTCACTGTGGCATCTCTTCCATGTATTGTTCATTCCCTGGTTGAGGCCCACAACCATATCCCCTCACAAAACCCCGCTATTCACTCTTATTATGCACCTTTCCTCTCGCCTCTACCAAACTCGCATTCCTCTAATTGAAGCATTCCTTTACTGACTCAATTCACTTGTTCTTCTTTCTCCCAGCCAGTTGATTTCCAACACACTCACCACAATACATCAACTTTACCAACCGACTATCATCCATCCATGACCAAACCATCTCAATGTACTCATTTATTTTCTCATTTACTCCTTTTTTGTTTCAACACAATTTAACTCCCTAATGCACTCACTCCTCATTTTATCAAATCTTCTCACACCTAACACGCTCTAAGATTGTCTACTTCCAAATCCATTCAATCACCATCTCACCTCCATTATTGATCATTTCATCAGTAATTCCATCTATGCGTATTATACATAAGGTATAAGTAACATATATGGGGTAAATATAAAATAGACTTGTGGTAAGTTATGATAATAAAATCTATCACAAATTTCCCCAAGTCACCAACAAAGTATGATACACCCAACATTTTTTTGGGGAAGCATAGATACTACACATTCTATTAACTGGTAGATTGAACCCCACCTACCACATTTTACCCCAATTTTGGTTCAGAAAAGTCATAGGAATATTTCTTAAAATATCACTTTTCTAAAACCTCAAGTTGAAGTTTTTGGGGGTAAAAAATGATGTTACAAAAATGGGTGTCATATCTAGCATAGTTTATGAAAATAGATGTTACTTACAAATGTTATGGTTAAAGGGTTGGGCTATTAGAATATATCTATTACAAAGCTTAATCTAGTTTTCTTAATATTATTATATGACAATCATTTTTGACATTAAATGCCCTTATACTTATTTAAATCATCAGAACAGAGAAATAATAATAAAAAAAGATGCAAAGCCATATAGGTAGTTATAATCACTAGAATTCAGATTTTTATCTTCTAACTTAAAAAAAAATTACTTACTTTTATTATTAATTCCATGAGTATTTTCAACATAGCCATAAATATTGACACTACTGGTCTTCTCATCAAAGATAATTGTGCAAGTGTCCATTGCATCTGAGGTATTATTAATTTAATAGTTTAACTTTTAAAAAATTAATATATGCTGAAAAAAACATTATTTATATATATATATATATATATATATATATATATATATATATATATATAAAAATATTATATATATATAGTATATTATATAATTATATATATATTATATATTATATATATATATATATATATATATATTAATACATATATATATATATATATATATATATATATATATATATATATTATATATATATTATATATATAATATATATATATATTATATATATATATATATATATATGTATATATATATATATAATATATATATATATATATAATATTATGTGATGTGCCAGAACTGAATCATTGGCCAATACCAATACTCTCATGATGCTGACTGCAATACCTATACCAAGTACTGGATGTTCAGCACTACCAATTATCTTTCCTTATAAGAGATATTATGTATGAAAAGAACCACCTATATTTTATATTTTATAAACTTCTTTAATGGAAGTTTCAAGAGCATTACCGATATTGTACTTTTTTTTTTTTTTTTTACCCGTAATGGAACTGAACAGTAATTTGACACTTGTGCTAAATGCCAATACCCTTTAGGAGCCAATACCAATACCCGGAAAAATAAAGCTCATTCAGCCTGACCTTGGAGGGTGAATCGACACCCCAATTACCAGGGGTTGAATCGGAACCATCTGTTTAAATTCCTCTTTTATATATACAATATTATATTTTAATTTTTACTTATATAATTGTTTTGATATATTAAAATTAGTAATAAGTAATAAAAATGTCAATATAGCGATACATAAAATAATAATAAATAAGGTGGTCCGATTCAACCCTCTCCGCTCAAAAATTTTGACCACTTTTATAATTTCGTATCTTTTTTTTAATGTTAATATTTAATTTTAATTTTCCTAAATATTATAATTATTATTATATAAAAAAAAAAATAATAAAAAATAACTATTATATTTAAATTAATTATACGTAATAAAAATGTCAATAATAATACGTAAAATACGAAAAACAATGGTGGTCCGATTCACCCCATCATCAAAATTTTTACGTGGGGTGAATCAGGACCAAGTTGGCCCGGCATGATTTAGAGCCACTAAATACTCGTTTGGAACAACACATTTACTTTGCCAGTTTAAAGCTAACATACCAGCTTCGACTGAACAAATATTTTAAAATTTTGGGATCCATCCACATTTTTCATTTATAACAAAGTTAAAAAAAACTTCACATTTTTTAAAAGTGAAATTCTATTGAAGGGGATAAGTAACTATTATTATATTATAAAAAAAATAAAATAAAAAGGAACTATTATGTTATATTTAATTAATTATAACGTAATAAAACACGTCAACAACAGTAACTAAAAATACGAAAAACAATGGTGGTTCGATTATTCAACCCATCATCAATTTTTACGGCAGGGTGAATCAGACCAAGTTAGGCCCCATTAACATTATTGTTACTTTACCTTTTTTTTTTTTTTACACAAGGAATGAACAGTATTGACACATTTTGACCAATACCTGTGTTAAATGTAAATACCCTTTGGGAGCCAATACCAATACCCGAAAAAATGGCCAATCAGCCTGACCTTGGAGGGGTCAATCGGACCATTCTGTTTAATCTCTCTCTTTTACATATAAATTGAATTTTATATTTTAATTTTTACTTAAATAATTGTTTTCATATTAAAATTAGTAATAAGTAATAAAATATGTCAATTAGCGATACAATAAAATGAATAAAATAAGGTGGTCCGATTCAACCCTCTCCGCTCAAAAATTTTGACACGTTTTTTTGGAATTTTTTTTTTTTATATAATTTTCATTTTTTTATTTTAATTTTCACTTAATATAAAGTAACTATTATTATATTATAAAAAAAAAAAAAACAAAAAAAAAGTCAAAATTGATAATTTAAATCAATTATATCGTAATTAAAAAATTGTCAATAAATAATATCGTAAATACGAAAACAATGGTGGTCCGGATTCTACCCATTATCAATTTTTACGGCTGGGTGAATCAGACCAAGTTAGGCCCCATGATTTAGCCCACTATGAACTGTTTGGAACAAAAATTTACTTTGCCAGTTTTAAAGCTACATAACTCAGTTGTAGAACACTGAACAATAATTAAAATCATAAATGCCAATCACAATTTTTTCCATTTTATAACAAAGTTAAAAAACTCATCACATTTTTAAAAGTGAAATTCTATTGAAGGGCATACGTAATATTATTATATTGATAATAATAATAAAAAAAAAAAGGAACTATTATTATATATTAATTATACGTAATAAAAATGTCAATAATAATACGTAAAATACGAAAAACAATGGTGGTTCGACTCACCCCTCATTCAATTTTTACTGGCGGGGTGAATCAGACCAAGTTTCAAGAGCATTAACATATTGTTACATCTTTCCTTTTTTTTTTTTTAACACAAGGAATGAACAGTATTGAACACATTTGACGCAGATACTGTCTTAACATGGCCAATACCTCTTTGGGAGCCCGAATACCAATACCCGGAAAATAAGCTCATCAGCCTGACCTGGAGGGGTCATCGGACCATCTGTTTTAAATTCCTCTTTTCAAACATATAAAGCAATTTTGTATTTTTAATTTGTAATTTTATTTATGGATTGTTTATCAAGCACAACTTTTAGTAGTGAGAGTAGATAAAAATGTCAAAAGCGATACATACAGTAATAAAATAAGGTGGTCGCGATTCACCTCTCCGCTCAATAAAATTGATAATACTTCTTCAAGCCTTTTGGGATTGTATATAAAGTACATGATATTTAGATTTTTACCTAATATGAAGTAAAATATTATTAAAAATATAAGAAAGTAACTATTATATTTTTATTAATTTTTTCATAGTAAAAATATCAATAATAATTACGTAAAATACGATATAAACAATGGTGGTCCGATTCACCCCCTCATCAATTTTTACGGTGGGTGAATCTGACCCAAGTTAGGCCCCGTGATTTAGCCACTAGTACTGTTTGGAACAAAAATTTACTTTGCCAGTTTAAAGCTAACATACTCGAGTGTATACACTGAAAAAATAATTAAAATCCATCCTCAATTTTTCATTTTTACAACAAAGTTAAAAAAACTCACATTTTTTAAAAGTGAAATTCTATTGAATGGCATTTTGTACCCTAGATTTATTCATAATTTTTTTAAAAAATAATAAAACTCTCTAGAATAATGATTGTCAATAAAACTTGTAGTAGCTACTACAGCGTGGCTATTGAATAAGCGAAATTTTTTTTTTTTTTATTTTTTTTTTTTTATTTATTTAGAGTGGACCGAATCACCCCTCTAAAAAAGGTGGGCCCGGTCACCCGCCCGACGCTAATAGTGATATATATAATATATAATTTATATATGTATATTTATAATAAATTACATATAAAATATAAATATATACTCTTCTATTAATACTGACTGAATGTGTGTTGGAGACTGCAGTCTGTATCAGTAAACACTGGTATAGGCCATCTCACAGCTCATTAGTGGTCATAGGAGCATGTGTAGTTATTATATCGTTCTATTATTGGTAGTCGGTACCGTTTTATGAGTATTTTTATAGTAACATTAATTCAGTATCACATCGTTGGAGTGGGTACTTGCTGAGGTCACTATGTTCAGTTATTATTATTTTGTGCGTAACGATACACGAATTATATATATATAGGGTACAAAGTAGTAGTGTTATTGTACACACTAGTTATAGGTATAGCACACTTGTGTGCATGATCCGTGAGAGTTTCGAGGATAGAGGTAGGGCGGGATGTGGTAGATACTCTGACGGGGTTTACTTAGTAAGGAGCCAATCTTAGGTAGATATATATCAGTTGGAGCGTCTCCGACTTTCGCTCCAGATATTTATACGTGGGCCAGATGTTTATTCTGAATTTTGTTTTTCTAAAATATCAAGTTGCCTATGATTAGTATGGGTATAATTTAAGATAGTTATCATGACAGAAGATAGAGATTTAGAGTGCATGGCTCGTGATAATATAGAGATTGACTTATATAGTTAGATTCATGCGTAATATAAAGGCACATTCTCTATGTACGCTGAGCTTCATAGTGGTGTGAGCGATGCGGTGGAATCGATACACAATAGTCCTGATGTGAGGGGTGTCAAGGTATTGGACCCATCTGTTTAAATTCCTCTTTACATATAAATACAATTTATATTTTAAATTATTATATCTTGCTAGATATGTTTTATCATTATTGTAGAATAGACTTGTTAGATTTATCGAAGGTATAAAGTTAGCTATTGCCGTTATTTGATTTAGCTCGTACTCGAGCTCGATCACAGACCTAGTGTGCACATATATGAGAACTAAGGGTGTGTAGATGAGCATTATTACTCTGGTCCTGCTTCTGATGCTTAGAGAGAACCGTTGACATACGTTTAAGTATCAGATAGTTTGATACATTCTAGAGGTCATTGGAGTTGCTCTCTTCATCATATATTTCATTTTTTAGTTTATATTTTTCACTTAATATAAGTAACTATTATTATATTTAATAATTATACAATAATAAAAATGTCAATAATAATAGGTAAAATACGAAAAACAATGGTGGTTCGCTTCACCAAATCATCATTTTTACGGTGGGGTTGAATCAGACCAAAGTTAGGCCCCGTGATTAGCCACTAATATCTGTTTGGAACAAAAATTTAACTTTGCCAGTTTAAAGCTACATACTCGAGTGAATCAGCTGAACAAATATATTAAAATGCAATCCAACCATTTTTTCATTTTATATATCAAAGTTAAAAAAAACTCACATTTTTAAAAGTGAAATTCTATTGAAGGGCATTTTTTTTAACCCGATATATTGA
>JABUQX010025620.1:0-12500 GCA_015478945.1 Trachelipus rathkii
TCTCTTATCATCACTGTATCTTACAATTTGGTAATGTGCACAAGTTTGAAGAAAACATGCATATAATCTTTAGTCAGTTAAAATCTTTTTATAAAACGGTTTTCACAACTAATTAAAACAATTGTTTTGGGGGTAAAAATCAATCAATGATCTCTTTATACACACTACAGAAAACCAAAATCATTTAAATTCATTAAAAATACCACGTCCATTTGTCTTAACGATCACCTACATCCTATAATTCATAACTACATCAGCACTCTCTTCTGCTTTTTTGAAATAGCTCACTTTTCAATGAAACATCATAATCTTTTCATGCTCGAAAAAATCTATCCGTTAAAACGTCAATTTTAAGATTTAGCCAATATTATTTCAAAAGTTGAAATTTAGGAAAAATCGTATTTTTAAGAATGTCGCTCTTAAATTTGTAATGTAAGATTTAAGGCATTAAAGCGTAATTCTAGATTTAAAATTTTATTATCAGACAGGTTCTTCACCACTAATGGTATATTTGGTATATAAAAACAATATATGAAATTTCATTAAAACGTCAATTTTAGACACGCATAAAACTATTAATTAAATTTTGCTTTTCTGCTTTTTGAATTGCAATTTCAATCAACATCATTATTTTCTCAACATGCACCTGAAAATTACCGTTAAAAACTCAATTTTAAGCAATTCACAAAAATAACTTTTAAATGTTGAACTTTAGGAAAAACTCGTACTCTGTAATGTGAAAATTTAAGAAAAAGCGGTAATTTTAGAAGTTAAACATTTTTATTAAGAACATTTTCACCAACTAAGTGAAATATTTTATATAAAAACAAATATTGAAATTTCATTAAAAAATCGTCAATTTAATGACACCTACAACTATGTAATAATCACTTTTTCTCCTTTATCATACACCATAAGACACCATTAGAGAGAACACATTATTTTCAAAATGCTGAAATATATTGGAAAACCTCAATCTCTTTAAAATTTACCAAATAACTTCAATTGGTTTGATTATTGTAGGAAAAATATACGCTGTAGATTGTATTTTGTAAATGTTGAATAAAGTTCCGAACATATCTAATTTTAGAATTAAAATTTTTTATTAAAACAGGTTTTCACAACTAACTGAAATATTTGGTATAGTAATACAACAAAATATTGAAACTCTTCTTTTAAAAAACCGTCAATTTCAGACACTAAATACAATTTAATATAATTCTTTTCTTTCTTGTGCTTTTTGAAATTGCATAAAAATGAAAACATTTATTTTTTTCAAATGCTGAAAATACAGTTAAAAACTCAATTTGTAAGATTTAACAAATAATTCAAATTTACCTCATTTAGGAAAAATCTTACTTTAAGAGTTTCTAAATTGTAATGTGAAAAATTTAAGAAAAGCGATAACTTTTAGAAGTTAAAAATTTTTATTAAAACAGGTTTGTACAACTAAAAACGTTTGGTATAATACAAAACAAATATTAAATTTCATTAGTAAAACTCAATTTCAAGACCCTAAAACATTATAAATTCACTTCTTCTGCTTTTGTTGAAAATAGCATTTCAATGAAACACATTATTTTTTCAAATGCTGAAAAATACCGTTTAAAAACTCAATTTCAGATTTACAAATAATTTCAAAAATGTTGAAAATTTGAGGTATAAAATCGTACTTTTTAAGAGTTCTAAATTTTGTAATAGCGTGAAAATTTAAATAAAAGTAAAATTTTTATTAATTTAAAATTTTTATTGAAACGAGATTTTCGTAATATATTGCAAAAATTGGTATAGTAAAACAAACTATTGAAATTTCATTAAAAACGTCATTTAGACACCTAAAAGCTATTAATAAAATCTCTTTCTGCTTTCTTGAAATGCATTTCAATGAGCTCATCACATACATTATTTCTTTTCAAAGTGCTGAAAGATACTGATTTAAAACCAATTTTAAGAATACAAATAATTCAAAACGTTTTCTAATTTAGGAAAAATCGTACTTGTAATGTGAAAATTAAGCAGAAAGCGTATTTTAGTAAGTTAATCCCATTTTTTCTTATCTAAAACAGTGTTTTCACAAACTAATGAAATATTTGGTAAAATAGTAACACACAAATAATCTGAGAATTTCATTAAGAAAACGTTTTATTTTTAGGACTATCTTAAACCAAATAATAATTCACTTTTCTGCTTTCGGAATAGCTATCTTCATAAAAAACACATTATTTCTTTCTCCAATTCGCCTCTGGAATACATCAAACGTTAAAACTCAATTTAAGATATACAAATAATTTCAAATGTTGAAATTTAGGAAGAATCGTACTTTTTCAAAGAGTTGCTAAGATTTGTAATGTGAAATTCTAAGAAAAAGCGTAATTTTAGAAGTTATCTCAATTTTTATTAAAACAGATTTACAACTAATGAAATATTTTAAATAATAAAAACAAATATTATAAATTTCATTTAAAGATCACACTGTATCTAAGATACCACTAAAACTATCTTATAAAATTCTCGTCTTTCTGCTTTTTGAATTGCATTTCTACATGAAACACCACTTATTCTTGTTCTAATGGTATTGAAGAACTCCACGTATAAAATAAACTTCAAAATTTTATAAAGATTATCCAAATATTATTCACAAATTGATTGTAAAATAAGGAATAAAATCGTACTTTTAAGAGTATTCATTAAAAATATTGTAATATGTTGAAAATATTTTAAGGATAAAAGCGTAAATGGCAAGAAAAAAAAATTATTATTTTGATATTTTTAAAACTAGGTTCTCTCAAACTTTCTTAAATATGATTGTAATTAATAATAAACAATATTATTATATATATATATATGTTAGTATAGTATAGAAAATTATCTATTAAAATAATCACTGATCAATGTAAAGACACATATTAATTAATTAAACTATTAATATAATTTCTTTACTTGTATTATTTTGATAACAATGCTGCATTCGTTTTGCTGGCACATTAATTAATTTTCAAAAGTGAAAACTACCCGTTAAAAAAGCTCAATTAAATTATTATCACTAAAAAATGAACAAATTTGCAAACATTAGTTTCTTTAAAATAATAGGGAGAATTAAAAAATTCTTTGTATAATATAGTAGAGCTCTCTAAAATCATTTATGAGTAAATGGTGAAATATTATAAGAAATAAGTCGATAATTCTTTATATATTATCAATTTTTTTTATCACACAAGCAGGTTTTCACTAAACTTATATTGATATATTTATAATAAAACACCTTTGCTTGTAAATATCATTAAACAAAACCTCTATAATTTATTATAACACTCACTTCCTTTCAATGAATTCACTCTTTCTTATCTATTTCTGTTGAGAGTCACTTTTTCAAATGAAACAGACTAAGTCTCTATAAATCATTGCGTGAAAAATCATTTACGCGTTATAACACAACACACTTTTAAGATTAACCAAATAATTTGAAATGTTGAGATTTAGGAAAAATCGTAATTTTTAAGAGTTCTAAATTTGTAATATGAAAAATTTATAAGCAAAAATTTTATGACTAAGAGCTCCTACTCTGATCTTAGAAGTAAATTTATTTGCACCGGGCGGTGAGAGAGCATAACAAAATTTAAATTCTTAGTAAATAAAAAAATAAATAGGATTAAAAATTGAAATAAGTTTCATGCTGACAAGGTGTGAGACACTGGAAGAATTTAGGCAGATGTTTGACTTTTCTTGACTTTATCTGAATATATTAGCTAATTTAAATAAAACACATTATTTTTTCAAATGCTGATAAAATCGTTAATAAATGAAGTTCAGGATTTATGGATTACAAAATAATTTCAAACTTTTAATATTGAGGAAAAATCGTACTTTTAAAGAGTTTAAAATTTGTAAATGATTTAAATGTTTATAGAAATGTTTCGATATTTTGGATACTTCAATTTTTTTATTAAATAAACAAATTTTTTCTTAATATATAGGAAGAAACAATATATATATTTGGTATAATATAATTATAATAAAACAAATAATTTAAGAAATTTATCATTAAATTCTACATCTGTTTTATACATTTACTAAAATTAAACTATAAATTTAAAACATTTTCTTTTCACTATTGACTTTTCAGTCTTCAAAATTGAACAGATGAACAACGAAGTTTTTCATTAAAAAACTTTATTTTCGTGAAGTTAAAATACTTATCAATTTTAAAGATTAACCAAATAATTTCAAATGTGTGAAATTTAGGAAAAATCGTAACTTTTTAAGAGTTCTAAATTATTTTGTAATGGTTGAAGATTTAAGATCAAGTCGGGTTATTCTGAAGTAAGTTGAAAAAATTTTTTTTTTCATTAAAAGACATTTTTATCACAAAAACTAATGAATAGATTTATATATATAAAAATTCAAAACTATTTAAATGTTTCTTTATAAAACGTCAATTTAAGACATTAAAAACTAAAAACTAATTATATATTCACTTTTCTGCTTTTTGAAGTAGCATTTTCAATGAAACACATTATTTTTCGAATGCTTTTTAATATTTTTCGTTAAAATACTCTGAGTGCATCAATGAGAGAATAAATTACTGAATTTCAAATCTTGAAACTTTGAGGAAAAAATCGTACTTTTTAAGAGTATCTAAATTTGTAATGTGAAATTTTATCACACACACACACGCCGGATAATTCTCTAGCACAGTTTCACAAATCTTTTTATTAAAACAGGTTTTTGTGCTACGACTAGATCGAAAACCGATGCCGCAGCAAGATGCAAAATATTGAATTTCATAAATCATTGAAATGAAAATGACACATTTTAAATAAATCTCAAATGTAATAAATTCACTTCGTTCTGTTTTATGTGTATGAAATCTAGTCATTCAAATTATAACTACTTTATTTTTCAAAGAGATTTTAATGTTATTAATAGCTAAGTGAATCCTAAAGTGTATTTAAAAATAAATAAGAAAATTATTTCAAAAAATGTTTGTCAACATTTTTAATTTTTATTTATCTTACTTTATAATAGTTATCTAAATTTGTAATGTGAAAATTCAAGAAAAATTAATAAATTAGCAAATGTTAAAATTTTTTATTAAAACAAGTTATTTCATGAGATTTATGAAAAAATATTATTAAATTAAAATATAATAAACAATATTGAAATTTCATTAAAGAAACTGTCAATTTAAGACACACACTCAAATAATATAGACGGTGTGGTGACTTTTTCCTACCATTTTATTGGTACCATTGCAATTCTTTGAAGAAATACCGCGCTTATATTTCATCAAAAGAATTGACCTATATCAGGCTGACTCATATTTGAATGAAAAATCACACACTGATAATGAAATTAAAGGAAAAATCGTACTTTTATCTATTCCTCTGAGTAAAAAATTTAAGGAAATTAGTCGGGATTTATAAAATAATTCAAACATTACAAATAAAAAAAAAAAAAGTTAATGAAATAGGGGTGAAATATTAATAATGCAAAATCATTAATTTTTAAATTAAAAACAGTCAATATTAAGACACCTAAACACAATTAATAAATTTAGAATTTATTTATCTTCTTTTTTGACAATTTCAATTTCAATGAAACAAATATTTTTTCAATGCGTGAAAATACCGTTTAAACAATTAATTTTAAGAATTATCAATCACATTTCACATGTTGAAATTTGTAAAATATCACTCTTTAACGAGTTCTAACATTTGTAATCATGTGATATAATATATGTCAAAAATGATTATATTTTAGAAGTAAAAATTTTTTATTAAAACAAAATATTTCAAATTTAACACATTATTTTTTCAGATACTTCTGAAAAAATACGTTAAAAATAAGAAGAGAGTACTCAAATTTCTATAAGAATTCTCAATACTTTCCCGTAACTTCACTGTAGGCTAACTCATACATGTATAGTATTGTAATTTTGCGTAAATATGAGATTTCTGACTTATCTGAGTTTGAATGGGCCTACTACTAATAAAAGCTCTCGATCCAGATTGCATTCTTGAGATTAGGCCCAAGCACTCTTTGTATTATGGATTTCGAAAATTTGTTTAGATTATACAAATACTCTGGATTTTTATTTCAAAACCTCAATTTAAAGTACATCTATCTATGCGACTATATAATCACAGCGTTTCAAATTTTTTCAAGCTTATTGATGCACATCTAAAAATTTGGACATAAATTTTATTGAATGACAAAAATTGGAAAAATGCCCTAAATTATGACACATATGATAAGTTTTATTAATAGCATGACAATCATGTTTATCTTCGAAACTATAACTGCCACACGTTGAATACCTATTTAACTTGCATTTATTTTTACCAAAAAATAAGTTTTATACCGTCATTGTAAAATTGTTTTTTAACTGCTAAGACTCTTTCCGAATGACATTATTTTGCACAGTTTGACGAAAAATAAATCTCTCATTCTTTTTACTTTCGAAGCAAACATTACATCAAATGCTGCTACGATGTCTTAAGTTTTGTTTTCCATGTCCATAGTTTTAAAAATTCTTTGAATTTCGGAACTGGCTATATGAAGAAACAAAGCCCTTTTCTGACTTGCAGAAGTAACACCAGAAGTCATGAAGTAATAAGAGAAACTACCTCGCCATTTCTTCATTCTTTCGCTAATTGATGTAACATCTGAAGAGATTATAACTGAGGAGGAGTAGAAACATTTAAATTCGGCATCTTGGGTTTTCACGGAGCCACTGTTATGCTTACAAGTTACAAGTACCTGTCAACAATAAGCACAACTAACTAATATGCGAAGACAATATAAAATATAAAATTCGTCAAATCGTCTCGAAGGAAAATCAAAACTATAAGTCTACTATTTTTATATACGGAAACGAAGTCTGTACGCACAAATATTTTTGTATATATATATTTCAGTTAAATATTTTCACTCCTGTAAGAGTAAAGATTGTTAATTTATTTAAATGTATACATTCAAACAAATATGCATGATATATTATATATATACAAAAATATAATATATATATATATATATATAATATATTATAATATAAATTATATATATTTTATCATATATATATTATATTTTATATATATTATAATATATATAAATATATATAATTATATATTTATATATTTTCTATATAATATATATATATTATATAGTAATATAATATATATACATATATATATACTTTTTAATACATGAATATGCTTACATATAATATTAATATAATATACATATAATATATACATAATATATATATATAATATATATTATATATATTATATATATATTAAGTATTTTTTGTAAACCCTTAAAAAATAAGTTTTGCATCTTCCCTGAGGGCTTGCTTAATGCAAAATCTGGATCATGCACAAGCCTTTTGTGATAATCTACGGTGCATCAGGAGTAAGAGGTAAAATATATTATTGATTACTTATTATTATTATTATTTATTATTATTATATTTTATTATTATTATTATATTATATATTTAATTTTAATATTATTCATTATTAATTATTAATATTAATTATTTTTATTTATAAATTATTATTATATTATTATATTATTTATATTATTATATATTATTAATATTATTTTTATTATTATTTTATTATTATATATTATTTATTTATTATTATTATTTTATTATATTATAATAGTAAATATAATAATAAATATTCTATAAAGAATCTATACTCAATAAAATAATATAAAAATTATACATTAATAATAATGCATAAGTTTTAAATAATATTTTATTAAATGTTATATATATACTTATTATGTTATTTATTATTTTTACTCTCTTTCTGATTTATTATTATATATATTATATTTATCTATATTATATTATTATTATTAGTTATTTTTTAAAGTAAAAAAAATATAATTCTGAAATGAGTCAAAATTATGGCATCTTTTACCATATACTTTAAAGATGCTGAATTTCCATTCATCAACATTTTTTTCAGGCCTTTTGTACAATCAAAAATCCTGGAAAAGGGGAAGATTTTATAGACCTGGTTTGAAAGAGTATGGCTTAAGCAGAAAGGGATTAACTAACCTCGTCAGGTTGAGATTATGAATAGATTTTTATCTCCCCTTATGATATCAACATTATTTTCAGTATAATATCATCCATATAATACTATTAACAATAATAATAATAACTAATACTAATTATATATATATATAATATAATATAATATATATTTAATATAATAAATTTAATATAATAATTTTTTTAATTATAATTTATATATATAATATAACCAATCATATTATCTAATTAACATAAAAGATAAAACTACATAATATAACTTAATAATATAATAATATATATATATTTTATACTCTACAAATTATAATATATATATATCTAATATATAATAATATATAATAATAATATATTTATATACTATATACATCTACTATAATATTATAATATATATATTATAAATATTTATATATTATATAATATACTATATATATATATTATATATATAAGTATAATAATATTAAATATATAAATAATATATATAAAAATCTATTCTATAATAAATAATATTAAAATTAATTAAATATATACTATTATATTACTAATATATAAATTTATATATTATATATATATATTATATATATATATTTATATATATATAATTTTATATAATATATATATTATATAATTATTATCTATAATATTATATATATATATATATATAATTCTTAATAATTAATAATATATATATATATTATATTATTATATTATATTATATATATATATATAATACATATATATCTATTATATATATATATATTTTATATATATTATCTATATATTTAATTATATATAATATATAATTATTAATATAATTATTATATTAATTAAAATATATATTATTTATATTATATATTAATTATATATATATAATAATATATTATATTATAATAATATAATATTATATATATATATATATAATTAATATATTATATTATATAATGTATATATATCATATATATATATATATATATATATAACTATATTATACATATATTATATATAATATTATATATAATAAATTGTTTAAATAATATTATTAAAATGTCCTTTATAATTGGATTCATAGCTACACTATCGTATTCAATCGTGGTTATTTTTTCCATCTTTTATATATATATTATTAATAAATATTATATTATATATAATATAATATTATAATTATATATATAATATATAATATATATATTATAATATATCTATTTTTTTGGGGAAGGTTGCAACAATAAACAAAAGAATGACCAAACAAATTAAATATATTCAGCAATGTTATATTCAAAGAGATTAGCAACATGTATGATATAAAATGGTCTTTTTCGAATCATAAAATTGTATTTAAAAATAATATTAATAATTATAAGTAATTGATTATCGTACGTTTGGCAGCGTAATGATTAGAACTCTGACTGAACTGAGTGAATATTTTCAAAAACAGACAAATTTTTGACCATTTAAAAATTTTGTGTTTTTTAATTCCTTTTAAAAGAAAATGTTAAGATATTACTATTTATAAAATTTAAGTAATGATGTTTATTATTTGAAAACAAAGCAACATGTAAGTTTCATATTAATATTCTTTTATAGATTGGTAAAATTTTTTGAAAATTTGTGTGATTATATAATATTATTCGAAGAAAATAAATTGAACCTACCAACCACTAACCTATTAAACCTACGTATACTTAACAACTTGATCTACCTAACATAACATACTAACTAACCTAACCTAACCCTAGCCTAACCTACTTAACTTATACCTAGCATACCTAGAAACTATGACCTAATTTAACCTACCTACACCATGGAGTCGGTTTTCAAAAAAAATACTTCTATTGAACTACTGTATATATAACTTATAAGTATATTATTATATAATTTATAGATAATACATATATATATATATTAATATATTATAATATTATAATATATATTATTATATATATATATATAATATTATAATATATATATAATGTTTATAATTTGGTGCCAGATTTTTGTAAACAAATTGTCGTACAGGTTTGCTCGGCTCGCGGACGTCGCCTCGAGGACGTTTATTATTTTCTTGGTTTTTATGCACCTTCACCATATAAGTTCATGTATTAATATATTGTATATATTTTTTAGATCAGATCTTAAAGTTTTTGTTAGGTTTTCAAAAACCCTCTCTTCGAATTAATTTATAAGCTATTGACAGTAGTTATTAAGTTATTAAAATTTAGGCTAAGTTTTTCATATAGTCTGGGAGCATTGTGCTTCCCATGGCTAAGTTAATGAAGGGGAGGTACCAGTGGCGTCATTCAATCGGTAAAAATATGTAGTTTGATAATTTTCATTTCAACCAGTGGCATTTTCAAGAGTGAGTTGATAGGATGGCAACCTATTCCCAATAAACAAACTGCCTTATCTTATTGCTGGAATAAATATATCCTAAAACCTAACCTAACCAGAGTTGATACAGAAAAAGTAGCTCAAAAGGCATCAGTTCATTCACAAAACCTTATGTATGAATGTCTAAGCGATTGGCAAACAAAAAATGAAACTACACCGAAGACCAAGCATACTTGTGACTACCCATTACAAGTAGGTGTTGGTTTGACATTTTATTCCAGTTCTCGCAGCAAATTCCTTGTCCAGCTTTTGCATAGTACAGGTTGCTTATTTAAACACAGCAAAGTTATAAAAGTAAAGATTGCTGGATCCATAATAGAGTGAATGCAGATCATTTTCTTTTTTTGCACGAATTTTAATTGCCGCACGATCTCAACGAGAAATAGACCTACGCACAGCCTTAGGGAAGTATGAAATGTCGGTTGTGCCTAGATCCATGTTTGCACAAGATGGAACAATGCATCATTGCCCAGCTAAAAGTAAACTAATTCATAGCTTGAAGTCTATTGTGGAACCCTCTGACAAAAAATTCCTTACCATCTGTTCAAGCTCACCAAGCAAATAGCTGGGTTGCAATCGTGGACGGAATGGGAGAATTGCAGGCTCTTGATAAAACTTCGCAGTGAAAACCTGTAAAGATCTTGCTGATGTGTTCACCCAAATGATCCAAAGGAAATACTGGCAGTATGATGAACTTCATATTGTTTTCGACACGTACTTTGACAAATCAATCAAGAATCTTACAGTACAAAATATGTGACACCACTGACATTTCAAAGATAAATATGAAAAAGCTATTGTCACACACTCGTACCAAAGATGAATTAACCACCTACCTTGCACACAAAATGCTAAGTCATGCCAAGAAAGCAGCAAAGAAATGTGTTGTTTCGTGGCGTACGGAAGTTTCTGCGACGCATTGCTCTTTGGATTGTTTAAAGAGTAGTCAAGAATAAGCCGACACAAAAATCTTACTACATGCCCTTAACGCCAAAGACAGAGGTGCAGATACACTACTAGTGTTTGCACAAGACACAGATATTTTAGTTTTGGTAGTGAGGCGCTATCCAAGACATCCGGAACACACATTCTTTGTGCCAACATCAGGCGAGGCAATATCAGTACAAAACATATTTGTATCACTCGGAGCACTAAAAGTTTCAGCGTTGCCCGGATTTCACGCATTATCAGGTTCTGACACCACCGGAAGTTTGTTTGGGAAGGGAAAGTTATCGTATTCGAAATCATTTATTTCAGCGAGTGAAGAAGAAGAACTTATTGCCTTGCAGAAGCTTGGTACCAATGTTTCAGTACCTAATTACATTGTGTATCAGCTAAAAGCATTTATTTGCCGGGTTTATCAGGCGTACACCTCAACAACATCGCTTTCAGAATTACGGTGATCAATGTTCACGGCCAAGAAAACCCTTGGAGGTAAGTTACCTCCCACTATGGGCTCCCATATACCTACACTTAACAGAGCTAACTTTGAAGCACTTGTGTGGTCAAAAGATGATGAACCAAATCCGGCCATCCCTAATTCAGTTGAGCACAGCTGGTGTGTGAAAGAGGGAGTGTTTACCCCCTGTTATGTGTGAAGAACCATGTGCCCCGGAGTCCCTTCTGAAACAAGTTAAATGTTTATGTGCAAAGTTCCGATGTTCACCACCTTGCAAGTGTTTAGGAAACAATCTGCCTTCCACAGAAATGTATAATTGCAATGCCGACAACTCAACTTATGATAATGTGTATCCACCTGATTGATTACATCGACGGAGATAGTGATGAAGCTGATTAAGAAAATTTATAATCTTCCTATTGTGTGTTTATGTTCATATAATGCTTCAATTTGTTAAAAGATCATTTCTAAAGTAATGTAAAGTAATGTAATATGGAACATATTTTATATAATGTAATTAAAGTCATTTTAACATATTATTTTTATATACCTTTTAACTAACCTTAAATACAAGCAGTAATTAAAATATTTTTTTTTTTGCAATACTTGCTGAGGACGTTATTTTCTTAGCAGTACCTTTCCAAC
>JABUQX010025620.1:47500-57941 GCA_015478945.1 Trachelipus rathkii
ATGAATAGCTTTTGCGTTTAATATATATATATATATAATTTAATATATATATATATATATATATATATATATTAATATATATAATATTAATTATTAATATATATTATTAATAAATATATATTAATATATATATATTATATAATATACATATATATATATATAGTATATATATAATTAATAGTAATAAAACCTTAATAATATATATATATATATATCTATATAATATATATATAATATATATTATATAATATTTATAAATACCTTTAGATTATATCTGAACGGTGGTGATTATATTATATATTTATAATCTAGTAGTCTATTTTGATACCTTAAGTACCTGAGGATTGAAGATAACCCTTATATTAATATATATATATATACCTACCTATATATATATATATAGTTATTATATTCATTATATATGATTGATATATATTATTTATAAGATTATATATTATTATATTCATTAATCTAATACCATTAGCATTATTCTACTTAATACCTTATGTATATCCTAACTGACCTAAACATAACCTATACACTATAACCTAACCATAACTAGAGTTATGATTGATCTACCATAATATCCTTATATCCCCCGCATATAAAAATAATATTAGAAACTTTGCAAATGATTTGCATTATTATTACGTTATATATTATAGTGAGTGTATAAACCTCTAGGAAACTATCTTAATTCCCTCCTATACCTTAGTATTGATTTACTCTTTCCATATGCACTTTCCACAACCTGCCCACCCTACTCTGAACTCTACCTCGCGTACCCCTACTTATTGTCCAGCTCATTTCCATTCATATTATCTCACACACGTCCATGTACTAAACCTCCCACCCTAAACCTATCGATAAGTATGAAGCCGCACTAACGCCTTATCAACCTACACCACATATAACAAACCCTAGCGTGGCATTTTAGATAACATCACCTAGCGCTACCTCCAGTAATCACCCCTGTATAGTCCTTCTATCTTTTAAGCCTGCAGCCTAATTATACTAGCGATCTCAAGAGGGCCCAGCGCTGTCTATTCAATTGTTTTCGGACATCCGTCTGGCATCACGCGAGATATGCATGGTCATGACTGATGTTTGTGATTGTTATAGCAGTACCGCCGTATCGTCGGAGGCGAGAGTGCTCTAAACTCAGAGTAAAAAAACTCACGACTATCTTAACTTTATATCGTCGCCTATATAAATTACAATCCATTATATTTAAGGTTTAACTTTATGATATATACAATTACACTTTATTCGTATAATTCATAATATCCATAGTATACTTATATATAGTAGATTTATTATTATATATTGATATAGTGTCCCAACGGGGCATCTGAATTATTAAAGTCCAATAATGAGGTTCCTAAGTATGTATGTAGCAAAATCTAATAAAAAATAACCCCAAACCTAGAGAAACAATCAATTGATTATATATAGAGTCTATTGTTTAGGTTACCTGCCCTCCTAAACTAGATATATTAATATATCTATATTAGTATCCTTAACTATATGATCCCTCCGACACTAATATCTCTTTATTTTAATGGCGGACAACACAACATCCACACACACACACTAACGTAGCAACAACACAATCCTACTGACATCCCTCTACTAAGATCATACCTAATCTACCAGAACCTATCACATGCACATCTTATTAATTATTTATAAATATATCATTATAGTTCCCCAAACATAATATGACAATCAATGTATATATAAGCGCATAAATCAGTTAAATGACTACGTGACATACTCAAACACCAGAGTCTACCAGGTACGAAAGACACGACAACAACACACACAACAACCCACAACACAATCGGAACATCACTAAAGATAAAACAATCTACACTATCTAGATCTTACTAACTTATAAGAACACTACTTATTAATTTCATAGTAATAAGGGTCCTACACAATGTACAATAACAACAAAATACTTATAAAAACTCCCCCATAAAACCTTATCCCAGCTATAGTACTATCACAAGATAAATAACTATATATTACATAAACTTATATCGTGAGATGATTAGACATACCCTGCCAGCTAAAGAATAATGTATATATCGTATAAACAAAAATATGCTGAGTGAGAACAACAAATCTCATCTCATATTATCTATATCTTATTTGAATTATATTTATTTTTTATTATTATTACCTTATTATATTATTATTTAATCTTATATCTTTTTTTATTTATCTATCTCTCCTCGATATAAACTCTTCAACGATAAATATCACAAAAATAATAACTTAAATCTACAGACCTAGAACATCACCTCTTTGTGTGTTATGTGTTCCATTTTAGTTAATATGTTATAAATTATGTTTATTTTTATTATAATAATAGATCTCTACCGTATACTAGTTAACTATTAAAAGTCGATACTAAGTTATGCTCTTATGAAGCTATATGATCTTATATCTACGTATTAAAGTGAATTCTTACTCTAAAGTTTTCTGAGACGATAAACGTTTAAAAAATATATGATAAAAACTGTTGATTTACACTCCAATATAAATAACAATGCCACGTAAACAAATGCTGTAAGTCATATTAATATTATTTATTCCATAATTATTTTTTTTCAGATAACTATTAAAACTCGTTAACTCTTATATCCTTGCTATAGAGATTATCCTAACAGTTCGTGTAAATAAAGTTGTGTTCTATGAATAGTATTTATTGGATTATCTAAGTGAGGAATAGAAGTACTTCACATTTTTAAAGACCACAACCGCGCTGATATATATATATATGTTCGCGGGTGCGGAACGTGTTATCCTAAGCTCAGAGATACACAACACACATACACAATCACTTCCACCTAACATCCAATACATATAATTAGTGACAACGAGAATACTATCAACAACAATCTTCCAATGAACATTTATAATATTGACTTACACTAGATATTTATAGTCTCGAATCTAACTAGAAGGCATATTACTCAATATAACATTTCTAACTTGTTACATGCAACTTATTTTCCTAAAATACTAAGTATACTATTCTTCTATATCAGCTCACTTATATATTACCGACTCAAACTATGAAACTAAAAGATCTCTCACTCGGTATCAATACTATATATGGGGGACAGGCCAAATACGTATTTTTCTATTGTGTCAAGAGCGATATATCACGATTATACAGAGAGCTAATAGTCGGACGTAAACAAGATGTTGACATAAAACATGTTTACAAACACAATAATACTCCCAAAACAATGAATTGACCTAATCTATAGTCGTTTTCCCTTATGACGTGCATACAGCTCTTCATTAGCGTATTTTGCTAATCTTATCTATTTATTACTGTGTCTGGATAATGCGTTTTGTGCCTCTTTCAGCAACTAACTGCGACATGTTAGGTATAATGATTTTCTTTCACTATTGATATTCTTTAGTACTTACGAGGTGTCTCATTCAGACTCTTTATTTGGTCTTTAACTATGAGTTGCGTCGCGAAAACTTATGTGAGAGCATTCTGTCTCGAATTTGAAATGAGATATCCTATAACTGCTAACGCGAGGAATTGACGGCGTTATATACATGACTCGTTCCTACATATTAGTCTGTACAATATATATTAGGTCTATTAGATAGATGAGGGAAATAACTAGAGATAAAATTTACTATTATGTTAACTGAAGCTCTCACCCTCATAACAAACAGACATATCCACACAAAACGCGATATTCTTGCTTTTATATTATATCTATTGTTCACCCCAAATTACATAATTATTCTTTTCCATTTCCTTTATATTATTGCTCGATACTCTATATCTTATATATATAGGTCTTCCTTTCCTAATGCCTAAAGGGAAGTAAATGGAAATTACATTCGGTGAACAGTAATGTAGCGTTATGACTGCTGCATTTTTTTTAATCCTTAAAATTTCTGTTAGTTAATAATATGACTGATCGAGAGTGTAAAGATAATACAAAATATAATAATGTGAATAGAGGCCTCCGAAAGTAAAATGTATGCTTTCCAATATATAATCTATCTATTATGTAGAATTGTTATCTTTATATTGAGCGAATTATCTATCTTGTGGCCGATACAATAGCAAGGAGGTATGTAGCTTTTGATCCATAGTAATTTTTTTTTCCTATCCTATTATCAGCTTGTGACTTATTCACCTAGTTACAAGTCATGGAATATCAAGCTGAATTAATCTTTATAAGTGTTCCTCTAACTCTTTCTTGTTGTTAAGCTATATAATTCTGTCGATTATTTATCAGATATCGATGCGTCCATAGTATAATAATGATTTTATCTATAAAAATTATCAATTCTAAGTCACTCCGACAGTTAATAATACATCAGCTCTGCTAACATCAATGATCTACTCTCTGACTTAGGGGCGAAGCCGCGTAGCATGATAATTTCGTATATTACATTTAGGTTTGTAAAAATCTCCTTCCATCGACTCTTTACTTATATTATCGAGCTCACATAGTTCTTTCGCTCGCGATGTTCTGAATCGCGCGTATGACGATAGCTGGTGATAGTGAGATGTCCATAGCATGACATCTTTTCTTTTCGTAGTGACTAGCTTACTATCACGTGTAGTTTATTAATTATCGTATGTGAAAACACTATAAATATAATAAAACTAATATTATATATATATATACCTTATAAAAAAAGTAAAAATAAATAAATATTTATGTTTATTAGCCATTTTATTTTAATGAGTGAGTAATATCATAATTGTTCTATTTATATTAAATCACTCGAGTGCTGTAGGATTATTCTACTTCAATACATCGGATGATATAACTAATGTCTATAAATTAGTGAGTTTTCGTGATTTATAAAGGGTATAACTTAATATCGTAGTTTTATCTATAGAAGAAATAAAATATATATAGGATCCCCAAAAATAATTTTCAACGTATTATTTTTTATGTTAATGTATATATATAACTTTTTAATTATATGAAATCTAGTTATTTCGTATAAATATACTATTCACTAGTACTTATGATTCCGTGCTACGTAATATGATATCTGGTCTTACTTTTATTAATTTAAACATCATGTAGTCCCTAAGTTACTAGTTTAGTTCTTATTATTATTTATGAAGGAATCTTATAAACCAAGTCAAGCAAACTATAGTTATACGCACCCTCACCCTAAGCCAAATACATATAGATAAATACCGAATCCTATAATAGAGAGGGACAAAACGGGCGAAAAAAATATATATCTTTTATACCCACAAGCTCGACATATCATACTTTTATATTAATTTCATATATTCGGAAATAAACTTTCTCGATTTGAAATATATCGGCTACTGTACCCTATAAATCTTACGCCATATACATTTTGTCAGTACTTCCAGAAGGCTTGACACACACGCACGTACACACACACACACACGGAACACACACACACACCCACGACACTAATATTATTATTATTGTCATTATAATTATTATTATAACATTGTTATTAGTATATATAAGCGTATTATCTATTACTACGAAATAACTATAGTGTTTATAACTGTTATTTATAAGTATAAATATAATATACTACGTATATAATTACTATAGCATATATTTTAAATCATCTAATTATAATATAATGGATAGTTCTAAATAATACAAATCATAATATATAATATATATATAGATTTTATTGAATTTACTTTTTAAACTTAATAAAAGTTAATTTAAAAATTATCATTAGGTAATTAATCAACACTTAAATACTTAAAATTCAGAGTAAAATGTCATATTAATCAAAAATTTATTATATTATATAAAATTCAAATAATTACAATAAAATAATATTATACTAGTGTTGGACCTCCTTACGTCTGCGCACATATTTTTTTTATAATGTGCGTGAACATAGTGAATGTGTGTTTTCTATTATAATAACGCGTCGATTCCACGCAGCTTCACACCGACACGAGCAAAGGGTGTGTACTCTAAGTTACATGTCTATAATATAGAATAATTTTTCTAATTGAGTTAATATCAATTTAAATATATTAAATATTTAAATGAAAATGGATAATTTACTTTTTAATAAGTTGAAACTGAAATTGAAAATAAAGTGAAGTAAATAAATATTAATAATTTAAGAGAGGTAAATCTTGAAAAATAAATTATTTTTTTTTTTTCTAATTTTTTTTATAGTTATTATAAAGATTTTAAAATATATTTTAGCTTGATTCATTAACCAGTATTATTGATTTATTATTTATATTTTATTATTTCTTCTATATTATTTGGATGATGTTACCAGTAGTTGATATATTTAGGGTATTATGAGTCTTAGTGCCGAGTATTAAAAATATAAAATAATATAAATATAATCCCCCAAAAAATTTATTGACCCATGAAAATTTTTTTTTTATATTTGAATTATTATATATACTTTATATGTTAATCTTCATGGGCCTTATCTGTTATTATATCTATAAGCAAACACATACTCATAATCACAATATCAACACGCCTTAACCTAACCTACACATACTTCTAACCACCATCCAAACAACTACTAATACAATACATCACCACTACCATCTCATCACTCAACTAACCTATACTATATCCATCAATTTACACCTATATATAACTACACACATACACTCATTATAATACAACTATATCTATACTACATACATTTCACCTTACTATATATTTAGTACTCATACTTTATAATATATATTCACACATTATCTACCACTATTATACTTAATCTATATAACCTTACCATTTTGATTCCATACGATACTAATATACTATATTAACTATACCATATGTTACACTACATCTCCACATCTACTATCTAACGACGCTAAAGTATATACTTCTATCTAATACCTTCTACCACACCATCTACTATACCTACATATATATACCTACGATTTTTACATATATACTATAAAAACCTAACTGTTAATTAATCTCGCTACTAACTATTTACCAGTCTCCGTAATCACAACAAAACCTTATAGAACACAGAGTTCTCTCGGGCTCAACGGGACCTTTTTTCGTTATCATTTCCTACCATCTCAACCAACATATACAACTAACTAAGCATTTAACTATATTATACACCTATTCCTACGCACATACTATATAATATTATTTATATTAACTATCCCATCACATACCTTATACTATATATCAATACCTACCCTATATACTATACCTAATATACACTAACAACTATACACACACATATATATCACAACTATCACACACCACATACACCACTACTATATCTAAACACACCCATACCGCATAACATACTTCATACTTTATAACACTATATATATATAATTATCCATAAACGACTTTAATATTATAATTTATTTATTAAACTATTCTTTATCTCTTTAATTTAAACATCAGTATTACTTCACAACCTATTATGTACTGATTCATTATATTTCAACTATATCTCACAACTCACTAACTCATTAAAATTATTCACCCTATCTATCAATATAGTTCTTCATTTTTATATAAATATATATATGAAAACTTACTACACTACTGTACTAATAAATACATAACCTACGATTATATATCCTTCATTGATATCACAAAAGATATACTTTATATTATTAACTGGTGTTAATTAACTCTATCTACTGAGTCACTACAAATTTACATATATCTACTATATAATCATAACTATTTTACACACTATAAGCTAGTATTATACTATTCCTAACTTTATTATAAAATCTAAAACTACTATTTTAATTTTTTATAATGAAATATATATTAGTACAAACATTTAATAATAGTACAAATACTTAATATCATATACTATTATATTTTAATACTATATACTTATATATATATATATATATACCCTATATCTTAGCTTAATACTATAGAAACCAAACTATCTATACTATATATTATTACTAATAAATTATGATACTATTATTATATATCTATATAATTTAGAACTACATATCTATAAGCCTTATATACTAACATAATAATAAATTAAATAAATATATCATCTATACTATATATATTATATTATAAATACTAATATTATACTATATATATACTAATATATATAATAGTATATTACTATATATAATCACATTACCATATATATATATGCGATATTTACTGATAATACAAGTATCCATTTAAAACATAGTAATCATATAAATTAAATAACACATATTAGAACTGAATCTATTTTGTTGAACATATTATTGTTTCATTGCGAAATTATTTAATATTATAAATACTATAGTATATTATTAACCCACTTAAAGATTGCACCCACATTATCATTCTATTTAAATTTTTGTAAATTTGTTTTAACATTGCACGGCAAACTTGCTGCAAGTCCAATCGGTGTAAACTAGGACGCTTGATATAAATTTGAATCAAGCGTTCAGTATTCAACGAAACTCTCAACAACCAGCCTCTTTATGTTTGGGTTTGGAAACGCATATTTAAAATGTGTTATTCATATTTTACATATATATATATACTTATATACATATATACTTATATATATATATATATATATAACTAAACTATATATATACTATATATACTATATACTATCTATATATATACTCAATATATATTACCGTACCCCATGACAGTCTTGATATACTGTTTCTTAATACTATTATATATGTACATCTATATATGATCAGTTCTTCGAAGTATTGAACAATAAATTTCTCTGTCCCAAGAACCAAACTTTTATTTGGAACACTGCTATTTGCGTCGATTGTCAAGTGGATGGCCAAACACGTAGGTTCGACGGCTAAATCCTACTTCTCTTTATATTTCATATAGTCAATCTGAATCTATTATATGAGAAATCGTTAAGAAAAAAACAAAGACTAACATAATACATCAATCAATAATAAATCATACATATCTAAACTAATAACATTAAATATATAGATAATAATTAATAACTAATGAATAATAATAATTAATCAATAATAATAATAATAATAATATAATAATAATAACTCACATAACAATAATAATTAGGGCAGTTGTCTTACTGCGACTCGATCTTGGTAGCTACACCAGTCGACGCATGTCTCAGAAGCGGTAGTACTAGCGAACAATCTTCCCACAACCCCACACTCTCTGTGCATTTGGCTGTGGTGTTAGGCGCCTTTACTAGATATGCCAAATCAGCATCAGCTAGGTATTCCTTGGCGTTTTATATATCATTTTTTATTTTCTTGTTGTGGCTTATAGTTCAAACACAACTATATAAAATATTATAATATATATATACTAAAACATATATAATTAATATATATACATATATAATACTGACTACTTACTACTTATAACTATATATACTCTACTTACGCTCATATAACATTAAATACATATGTATATATATATTTCATATACTATACAAATCTGATGACCTTGATACATATAGATAATAAATAAACGGCATTGCCAGATACAAGTAACAGAAAGCGTCTTCGACTGGGAATTTACAAAACACCGCTCGGAATCCCAAGTGTAGAGATAAGAACTATATTCTTTTTATCACATAATTTCTTTACTTGTTAGATCAACTGTGGTTATTATCTCATATTTATCAAAAATATAATATAATAATATATACTATAATAATATTATTTATACTAATAACTCACATACATAATTATCTATCAACTATATAATATATTATCACACTTATTATAACATATATATATTTAATATATAATATTATTTATAATTTTATCTATATCACTCACCATTATGACTAATATAAGTATTTAATTAATACACATTTAAATATATACCTATATAACTAATACTATTCATCATTACTATATTTCTATCTCAATATAGTACGATTATCATACTATATATATTACTATATATATGTATTTTTATATAATTACTATATTACTATACTCTCACTAATATAACTATATTATATATCTTTATCAATTTATACTACTTACTCTTATATTGTACTATATAAATACTAATAATATATATATATACATAGTGTTAAAGAAAGAACATCTTATCGATACCTTATATTATATTTATCTATATACTTATTTTACGTAAGTTTATAACATATATATCTATCATAATATACTTAGTATCATATATCCTATAACTATACTTAACCTATATCCTATAGCCACATAAGTCTACTAATTTACATTATTTTTTAAAAATACAAAATGCATTAATGAGTATAACAAAATACTATCACCTATCAAATATATACTTACTAATAACCTACTATACTATACTCTATATATATATAAATATAATACTAATATATACTATAATAACCCCATACATACTTATATAAAGTTATTTTAGAGGCCGTGGGTTTTATATATACTACCTATAATAACAAAAAGAGAGAAGATATAAGA
>JABUQX010025621.1:0-19334 GCA_015478945.1 Trachelipus rathkii
ATATGTTTTGTGCCATAAACCTATTCCATGTAAAGTTTTTGCTCAGTCACTCCCACATCCATTTTAGTACCCACATGTGTGTTATTGTGTTCTTTGGACATGTATGAACCATATTAAACAGATCGTGGTCTATCTGTACATTTTCATTCCTTTATATACCTTTTTTCAATGCTTCGATAACTTTGGGTGTAGTATATATATATATATAGAGTATATATATATATATATATATATAGATATTTCTCTCTATAGCATATATATATATATATATATATATATATATATATATATATATATATATATATATATATATATATATATATATATATATATATATATATATAAATATATATATATATATGTTATATATATATATATATATATATATATATATATATATATATATATATATATATATATATATATATATATATATATATATATATATATATATATATATATATATATATATATATATATATATATATATATATATATATATATATATATATATATATATATATATATATATATATATATATATATATATATATATATATATACGGTGATCACTCTCCACCGATATCCGCCCTTTTTTGAATCGGTTGAACCACTCCTTAATTTGTGTTATTCGAATAGCATCGTCTCCAAACACCATCTGAATCTTACGAATTGTTTCGTTTTGAGAATCACCAAGCTTTTGCCAAATTTTATGCAATGGCGATGTTCAACTCATTCACTCATTTTACGAAAAATCAAATTTCGATGAGCACGTACAACAGCACTTCACTCGACTACACGTAGGGAACGACTGACTCACGGGAACGCCCGGAAAAATTTAAGCATGCTCATTAAACTTTCTTCTTCAAATGTGCACAGTAACCCAATCCTAGCATCAATACTTTGTACTCAAAAATTGAAGGTCGGATACTTTTTAGACAGCCCTCGTTCATTCGAAGTAGAGTCAAAAAATACCAGAACTTTTAATTAAACGTTATTATCGTATATTGTACAACATATTACACAATTCCACTATCAAAGTACCTTTACTGACTGTCACATACTTTTACCAGGGCTCGTACCACTGCTTGAAACATTAATTTAAGCTATTTTTTGTTACCTCTTTCAACGCACGCGTCGTAGTACTATGAGTTTCTTCTGCTGGCTGAAATCTTCGCCCTTTTAACAGATGCTTCATGCAAGATAAAAGATAGAAATCAGCTGGAGCCAAATTTGGGGAGTATGGAAGTTGAGTAAGCACACTGATAAGCACACTTTCAAAATCTTTGGACTTGGCCATAGCAATGCATAAAGTCAATATTTCTTGCTTGAATAATGTTAGTCACGGGTTCAAGTAAAGCAGAATATTTGGCTATCACGGAAGAGGTAATAATGAAATTTCGTTTTTTTGCCGAACAGTGTAATTGAAACGCTTTTTTTCTTGTTTGATTGTTGCCTTCCTTTAACAATTTTTTTAACCCTTCAACAATTTTTATCATATTTGTTAGGATAAGAGTAATTCTTGACTGTCAAACATATATCACAAAATTTTTGCAAGTTGAGAATGTATTTTCTTCTTAGGTTGGAGTCTCTGAAAAAGTTTCTTGTCTTTTATTATTAATAGTATTTCGAATTTCCGGAATAATGTTTAGGTCATTAATGACCAAATTAAGCCGATGGCTTACACAGTAAAAATATAATTCTTTTTTGTATTTTCACTGTAGTTTCTTTAGAACTAAATGTTTTTACCTACCATTGCTGCGCAGCTGTCGTACTCCTAACTAAAGCATATACTCGAGTTCAAACTTTCTTTTCTAAAAACAAATCAATCTTTTTGGCAATAGTTTTACCATCCATCTCTTCAAGAACTTCAAACCCCAGAAATTCTTCTCGAACAATTATTATTTCAAGATCAAAAATCCATAATTCTATAGATTATTGTTCTTTGCCTGAAACATCCGCAGTTTCATCGGCCAATATGGAGTAGACAATTTTTTTGCATCCGCAACAGTCTAGAAGAGAATACTGTCAGAAGAAGCTAGCCACATAAAAGAACACAGTTAGTTGACTTCAAGTCAATAAGTAAACGAAAACACATTAAAAGCATTTAGAAAAAATATAAGTTTTTAATACTTTAGCAATTAGTAATTACTACTTCATTATCTATCGATTAATGTATCTTTTTCAGTTTTTCAACTAATAAACCCTTAAAAAAGCCGCCTGGCAAACATATAAGATTCATTTATTTATTTCGTCAAGATTTAGGGAGGGGCAAGTTCCTCCCTGCCCCCTCTGCATACGCCCATGATTATTATAAAACGATATGTATCGTTGTATAATATAAACCGAAGCATTTTTTTTTTTTTTTTTTTTTTTTTTTTTTTTTTTTTACAGTTAACACCACTGCTCACGGGCAGAGTCTCCTAATCTAGGAGGGGGTGTGCTCATTTTTTAAGTCTGAGCAAGACGGAGCCAAAAATGAACATTTTACACTCCCCACGCCCGACCAGTGACGAACCTGGCTCTGGCTTAGTTGGGCGAGTGCTCTACCGCTGAGCTACCGGACGTTTTTGGTGTGTTGATCCATTCCTTCTTGAACTATGCGAAGAAAATCTTCATACAAGCCGACTACGCCGAATATCTATTCTTCATATGATCTTGCATGTTGCTTTATCCAAACTTCATTGGCCAGAATTACATGATGAATTTTTACATTATTTTTCAAACAAAGTTTAAAATAATTCAAAAGAACCGAATTGAAAATTTTGCAGCTCCTCATACAACTAAAATTTTATCGAAATATAAACCGATGTTTCTCCTTTTATTTATAGGCTAAATTTATTAATTTGTTAAGTTTTTGTTTCAATAATAATCTTGGCCAGGACCACTGTCAAAACATTCTCATTTTCTGATCCTGAGATTACTCAAGATTTAGCTAAAGCTTTTCCATCTTTCAAACTTCAGGTTTCTTCTCTGGTGTCTTCGGTTTCTTCTCTTTATTTTCTTCCTTTCTATTTTTTAATACGTCCATCTTCGACGACAGTCGGATCATATATATGTGCATGAATTTTAAAAAATATAGCATCATTATAAAAAAAATAGTAAAGTCAAATAACTTAAAATCTGTTTTAGCTATTTTAAAACATATAGAAACCAAATATGATTTTTCTACGAGATTCAGGTATAAGCCATTTTTGAAATTTATTTATCTTATTAAAATAGCAATAATTGTTATTATGTAATATCTAAATCATGCATTGATGTTATTTAGAAAATATAATCTTTATTTTATAATAATATTTTTTATAGAATGATATAACTATGCAAGCTGGCTTAATAAAAAACTTCTTTAATAGATTTAGAATTGAAACAAATTATATATTCATCTGAATCGTGGATATGGCAAAAATAAAATTAAACGTTAATATTAAAATAAAGCATATTGAATGTAGGATGAAAGAAAATCATAAATGAAAAATATAAAAAAAAACATTTATAAACTTTTGTCTAATTCTAACTTAAAAAAAATGCACGCCTTTCAATAGATTAATTATTATTCAGCTTTTAAAACTTTACCTCTTAAATTATCATTATTCGATCATACGATTATTTATTATGATGTTCCGACACAAATTTATTCACTATAACTTTTCACTAATCATTATAATTAATAAACTATTTACCATTTTCCTCACGCAAAATTTTATTTTTGTGGCCTAACTGAATTGGCTGACTGCTTACTGGCAATATAACACTTACGGGTTGATTCGGTGGCCGATGGCTGCTGGAGGGCATTGGCTCATTGCCTTCTGTGGCTGTATTATTTATTTGTATTATATTTAATATATATCATTATGTTATATACTAATTATAGTATTATTATTTTGTAGGAGGAAAATCAATTTATTCGATATTGTAATCTGTATTCGGCCTGAAGTATCAGTTATGGTTGTCCAATGGGTTACGCGTTTGCTTAGATAAGCCGCAAAAGTGAGTTTGTAGGTTTACATGAAGGTTTTTTTATTTTGGTTTAAAAGGATTGTTGGAGGATGTTGGTGATAGCGTCATATATTGTTTAACTTTTAGATTTTCTACTGAAAAAGACTGGGCTGGATACGTGGTATGTTCGTGTACCTCGTATAAGCCATGGAATTGGATTGCGGCGTTAACGATTTATATTGTTTTTATGAATTGAGTATTCTAGTTCCTGATAAATATTTTAATCTTATTTGTTTTTGACTTGCTTTATACTGGTGTTTCTTTGGAGTTTAGCTGGTGTGGTGTGGATTGTGTTTTATTGGAATTTTATTAATATTACTGTTTTGTAGGAAGAAACTGTTATATTTAGTTAATTTAAATCCGGTGGTCTATATAATTTTATCTTGAGTGTTGATATAGGAAGTAATATATTTTTCATGGCTTGCATATTAGTCTTTCTGGTGGGTTTGTGAACTGTTGGACTGGTCCCTGGATTTATTCTGATGTTTACTGTTATGTGAATATTTACATTTTACTGTTGTGGTTGTTAATAGCCACGAATTTGAGGTGGCTTAGTCAAGCTGGTCTAGACAGTTTAAGGAGTCTGCAAATGATATTAAATGTTTATTTGATTTGTAAATGTCTCTTCAAGTTCCCTAAAGTTTTGAAGATTGTTACTGTAGATGACTGTTTATTTTAGTGTATGTTCTCAATGATAAATGAAAAAAAAAAAAAAAAAAAAAAAAAAAAAAAAAAAAAAAGTGTTAACAAAGGATATGAATTTGTTACTTCTTCGTACAATATTCATTTTATTTTATGGCATATTATAGGGTGGTTGGTATATTATATATGATTATATATATAGTTTAGGGTGGGGTTATGTATATGTATATTATAGTGGTATTATATGGTATTTAAGTTTATATATATTATTATTATATTATATTTATATTTCTTAGCAATATACGTATATTTTTATATTTTTTTATTATTTTGAAATATATTTATTTTAATATTATATTTTTATTTATATTTAAACTACTTCTATATTTATTTTATTTTATTATTTTTATTATTATTTTAAAAATCAACAAATATAGTATATTATTATTGTTCTATTTTATTTTTATTTATTAATTTATTTTATTTCAGATTTCATTCATAAATATTTTTTATTTTAATTTTAATATAAATTTAAAATAAATAAATATGTTATATATATATAGTATATATATATATATATATTATTAGTTATATATTTATTATATTATTTAAGTGTTCAAATATTTATATTACTATATAGTTGTTGATGACTTATTAATTATTTTAGTGATGGTTTTGTATATTTTAAGTTTATTGGGTGGGTATATTTATATATTATATTATATTTTATATAGTATTAGTATTATATATATATATATTATATGTATTATATTTATATATTATTATTTTTAGTAGTATATTATATATTATATATTTTATATAATATTTATAGATATAATTAACTTTTACTATATTTATGTTGATATATATATGGGGCATGAGTTTCTTGCCTACAATATTTAAGGGTTCGCAATGATATATATATAAATATATGTAGTATAATATATGTATTATATATATAACAAGTAGTATATATAATATATATATATATATATATGTATATATATAATATATTAATAAAAAACAATTATATATAGTAATATATGTATATATAGTAATATATATATGATATATATATATTATATAAATAGTATATAGGTTATATATTATATATATATATTATAGTTATATATTATATGTACCATTATAGTTTTACTACTCGTTGCTCTCTTCTCCTCTGCTCTCTCTCTTCTTATATATATATATATATATTATATATATATTATATATTATATATAACGTACGTAGGGTTATAAATATATCATACCTATTATATTACGATGAATATATTATATAGCTATATAAGTTTTCTAATAAATAAGTTTTTATGTTGTTAAAATATTTCAAATGATTTTTGCTTTGTTTCCAAACCTATATATATCTAATAGAATTTGTTATAATAATTTTATAGATAATTAATAAAACTATAATATAATTAATTTAACTTCCAAAATTATGAATAGTTTTAGTATATTTTAAAAGAGTTATTTATCGACTTAAAAAATATTTTTTTGTATCAGAGATGAAAAATTGTCCATGTCAAAGATAGTTAAAAATATTTTGATAAATCACTATTTATAAAAGCAAGATTTTGTACTGGCAATTCAGAATTCGGAGACAGCCGTCGCGACGTTCCCCGCTATTCCTAGGAGTTTTGAGCATGAGAGTGCCGGTCATTTTGTAAGTGGGCTTAAAACGCGATTTATTTAAAGTAGGGGGTTATACTTATATTTTCGTTTTAATTTTGTCATAATCTTTTATATTTAAATTGTAATAATGTAAAAAAATTAAAGAAAATATATTTAATCCGTAAACATTATTAGGAATTTGCAAAATAGAGTAGTTTCTATATTATGTTAACTCGTGCGACACTGAGTAGCTATCGAGTGCAGGAAGTTTCGCCGTCTGGATATATATATAATGGTATATATAAAGATAGTAGTATTATATATATATATGATATGATAGTATATAGTATATAGATATAGTAATATAGTAATATATATATTTTATATATAATATATATTATATTAGTATATATATATATATATGTATATTGATATATATAATATGATATATATATATATAAGTAATATAACATTGTATTTGTGGAATTCAAGCTCTTTTCTGCGTCTTATTTTATAGCTATGTGTAAATAAATCGCCTTAGTTGAAGATGGTATTGATCGAAATTGCATCATGTTTAATATTTTATATTTTTTTACATTACATCAACTTTAAAAACTTTATTTAACATAATTAAAATTTTAAAACTAAGTCCTAGCAGTAGCTTTTCGTCTGTAAAACAGACCTATTTCCAAATGCTTAGATTGGACCTGCTTCGTGATGGCTGATTTGTTGAACTATCCTCCCTGATTTGGTTGGGTCTGTTAGTAGTACTTTTGTAAAAGGTGTTGATTTTTGCTATTATTAGGTTTTGTATAGGATCTATTTTTCTGCAATCTCCAGGGCGGCTTCTATTAAAGTTTGGAAGTTGTATAATACAGGAGGTTCGTTATTTTTGCTTTTATTTGTAGTTATGTATTAGTTTCTGATGATTGCGACATTATTATTGATGTTTATTTTGGTGATTTGTATGTTGTTTTTGTTGTGGTTAGAGCTGAATTTTCTTCCGTGTGTGAGGAGTCATATCATGTGTTGAATATTTTTCGCCTTGGAAATCTATTGTTTTGCACCGTAGGTAGTTTCGCTAATTGCAAGAGTAGCAGGGGATTTTGTATAAAGAGGGGTTTTTTATTTTTGATTTTGGAGGTTTTTGAACTTTTTTGATTAGGATATTATTGGACGGTACTAGTTGTATGTGCTGAGGGATGAAGTTATTTATATTATGTGTGTTGATGTTGGGTATGGGATGTATGTCTTTTTTGTAGTGGGTTTGGTCGGGTTTGTTTGGTAATATTTTCCTTTCGCTTTTTTGTAAGCTGTGTGAATTATGTAAGAAGGGTATTTAAAAATTAAAGAAAAATCACAACATCGTAATCTCCAGGGCAGACAAAGGTAACAATATAGTAATTATGAATAAAATAGATTATAACACAAAATGTCACTCTTTACTAAACACATAAACATATAATAAACTTACAAAAGAAAACCCATCCTGATTCACAATCCATGTTCAATTCTACCCTTAAAACCATAATCACAAACTATTCACAGTTATACACGCAACTAAAAGCCTACATGACCACCATACCACAGTTTTACTGAGTACCAAATACACACAAACAAAATATACCTCTACTCCCCATCATTTCAAATATTAACAGCAACACATACAAACTCTCGCAATGGCTATCTCAACATCTTAAACCCTTACTAAGTACTATTTCTAACACACTTAAAAAACACAGATGATTTCATTCACAAAATTTCTTCTCTCAATACAAAAACTCACACCTTAGTAAGATACAATGTCGTCTCTTTATTCACCTCAGTTCAGGTCCCACATCTCCTTGAACTTTTATCTAAATACATCAGTGACCATAACATAGCTATAGCACACCCTTTTTCTATCATAAAACAACATTCTACTCAGACTACAACATAACGTTTTTAAATATGATCAACATTACTACAAACAAACACACGGACTGAGCATTGGATCCCCTCTCTCTCCCTTGCTCAGTAACATATACATGGAACTCACAGAACACTATCACATCCTTCTCCACCACCTTCTTTCTAGATGCATTTGGCTCAAATATGTAGACGATATTTTTGATGCAGTGCCAAATGCAACAAACAAACAAAACATTCTTGATTTTATCAACACATTTCATACAGACATACAATACACTATGGAAACAGCAACAAATAACACTTTACCTTTCTTAGACACACTCATAATAACCGATCACAACACAAAACCCTCATTCACAGTACACAGAAAACCCACCTCCAACCCCACTTACATACATTGGTACTCCACCTACACATGTAACACAAAAATAGCTGCCCTCATTACCCTATATCTACGTGCCTTTAAAATTTGCTCTCCGACTTTTATAAAACAAGAAACTAATCTCGTAGAACATACTTTTCAAAAACTCAAATACCCTACTTACTAAATTCACACAGCTTACAAAAAAGCAAAAGGAAAATATTACCAAACAAACCCAACCAAACCCACTACAAAAAGACATACATCTCCCATACCCAACATCAACACACATAAAATAAATAACCTCATCCCCCAGCACATACAGCTAGTACCATCCAATAATATCCTAATCTAAAAAGTCCTCAAACCTCCAAAATCAAAAATCAAAAACCCCCCTTGCTTATTACAAAATCACTGCGAACTTCTGCAATAGAAATATACGGAGAAAACATAGACTTCAATAGGCGTAAAATAATCAACATAATAGTGACTCCTCACACACCAGGAAATTCAGGGGTCACTAACACAACACAGAACAGAACACACAACCACTAAATAAACATCAATAATATACAAAATATACAAGATACAAATAAAAGAAAAATCACCGAAGCTTTCTGCATTTACAACCTCCAAAACTTTAATAGATGCCCTGGAGATTGCAGCAAAATAGATCCTATACAGAACATAATAATGCAAAAGTCATCTTTTTACAAAAGTCTATTAACAGACCAATCAATGAATCTTCGGAAGGAATAGTCCAAAAAAAAATCAAGTAATCAAGAAGCAGTATCCATCTGAGTTCATTTGAAATAGGTCTATAATAAAGACGAAAGCTATTGCCGGGACTTGCGCTTTTTTTTAAATTTTCAATATTTGTAAATAAACTTTTAAAATGATGTATTAAGATTAAATTAAAATGTATTCAATTTTATAATTCCATATGCAACTAAGAGTCTTTTCACATATACAAATATATGGAGCGGAAAATAGCTTGTATTCCACAAAAACAAAAACAAAAACCAATATATATATATATTATATATTATATATATATATTAGTTATTTATTTTATATATTATATATAATAGTATTAATATAATTATATATATATGTAATATATATTATAATATGATATATTATATATACATATAATATAGAGAGAGAGAGAGAGAGAGAGAGAGAAATACCAGATGTCATCAAATCTAACAGAACTTTCTGGTTGATTACTTAGTTGCGCAGAGTCATAGAATCTGTCTCTGCGCAACTAATTAATCAACCAGAAAGTCTGTTAGATATTTATTGACAAAGTGGTAATTAATGAACTAAACAATTAATATACCTTTATATCTTATTATATGTTACTACTCTATCATGAGTTAATGAAAAGACTCTTATTGATCTCTTTCTCCACGCAAGCAAATACCAAAAAAAACAACAAAATAATAAAAATTAGTTTCCTTATGAAAAGTAAGTTTTCATTTTGTTATCTTTGCTTAGTTTATTTGTATTCTTTACTCGGAATTTAAATTGCTTTTTTATTTATTATTCCATTGTTAAGAGAACTATGCCTCTTCCCATCACTCCCTTCCCCCTTCCTCCTTGTTCTCTGCTTGCTTGCACTCTGGCTTTTCTCTTTTTCAAGCACGAGACCCATGGGGTCCTGTATACTGCATTTTGGCGGGTTCGAAAGCCCTCAAATCGGAAATTTAATATCCTTTGAAAAATATATAAACACACATCAAATTGGTCCTATATATGTCTGGAGCCAGAATTCCAAGTCTGGACTCTGTCCTCAGCTCCGGCTCATGTGCTCAGCCACTTAATGTAAACTCATTACTTTATTTCAGTCGTTCTCTTCTATTCACTCAACAAATTTCTCAACCTTCTAAGTCCTTTCCTGGTTTTGGGGCTTCAACCAACTTCCTCTTCTTGGACGTTGGCGGCGTGAAACCTCTGCCCCTGCAGCATGCAGCTCATCTTCATCCATACCCTTAGCGCCATTTTGAAGTCAGGAATCCTTAACTTAGAAATTAGCCTTTAAAAACCAAAATATCTGACATCCACAGCACGCAGTGAAATGCCATTAAGGGTTGCCCGATCCACTGTAGTAATACAGGTTGCTGATTCGCGAGACCTCTGAACTAGGTAGACCACGCAGATTTCAGCTCTTGTATGCCGATGAAGATAAAGTTGCATCCTTACCTAGGAAAAGAGGTACAATCTATCTAATGACTAACCCATGAAGGAGTTGACTCGATCCGTCGTTTAATAAACCACGGGAATCGACTCGCATACCTTAAGTCCATTAGGGTAAGAATCACCTCAATATTAGGTCATATTCCGTGTAGCATAGGTGTGTCTATGGCTAGAAATTGTGCTAGAACCAGCTGAGCCTAATATCGGTATCGTCTATGAGTTCACTTCTAGCAACAGTCCAAATGACCTAGTACTATTTTTGTGATTATCGAATGCTTTAATTAGAGTTATTTTCTTTCGATTATATTTTTCAATGTATTAGTCACCTCAGTCAACACATAGAAGACGATTGAAAAATCGGCTTTAGAGGTAAATCGACCCTCGATAAATGCGAATGGAACCATCAGAAATGAATCTACCGATCAATTTAATACCTCTATAAACTCAATAAACCTCTAGGACAGATTAAAAGCCAGACAACGGTCTTCCAGATCTAAATCTCGCCTAACCGATCCTTTAATAACCTTATTTTTACCTATCAGAATGCCAAAACCAAATGTTGCCCTAAATGCGCTTTGCTAACATTTGCACATCCGGCTTGCAGCTTCTCAAGATTTCTCGGTTTGTCAACATTTTGGCTGCTGATGTATCACCCCATATCACTGACTGGTCTACATAGGCACAATGATATTCATCAAGCTCTTGGCTAACGAAGCTCATGAAAACGAAAAGAGAGGAGGATTTGGATAGCGCAAAAACTAAACTGAAGGATAAGGAAAAGCAAATTGTCTCAATACGTTGTATGAATTAGCTTAAGTTTATTCTAGCGATAACTGCAAACTTTAATCTTGATTCACACGACAGATGGAACCCAAACCTCAATTTCTTAGTGAACATTGCACAAAAAAGCGTATCGTGACATCTGATGTTGCAAATAACACTGGACAGAACAAAAATTACTAGTAATCGCCAGTGCCTTTCCTGGTGTTCACATCCACTGTTAATGCGCTTGGAGTCGATGTTGATGAGCGTTGTTGTTTGAAAAAAGTAGACAGTACAAGTTGGCGACAGAAAGAGAGCGTCTCTACAGCTAAAAACATAGCTGAGGAATAAAGCAGGATTTTGTCATAACAATTACCATTGACTGTACGTTGGGAGGTAAAATTCTACCAGAATATCACTGGTTGTCACAAATATCAGAGAGGTGTTACCTTATTACACGTTATCAGCGAATGATTCAAAACTCTTAGCAGTCCAAACTTTGTTCAGAAATAGAGATGTGATATTTGCTGAATGCTGTAATATGAAGTTTTGAAATTAAGATACTTGGAAAATAATATTATGCAGCCCAGTGTGTTTTTGAACTCACTTGCCAGCAATACTGGTAATAAACAAGGAGCCTGCACTATAATAGATAGAATCCAAGCTTGGGCGATAACTGCTTCAACTGGCCTGTCGAAAGACAAATTTTTAAATTATAATTTCGGATATAGTTTAACAGGTGCTTGGAGCCTACCTGCTGGGACCAGAGACACTAGTTGTCTTATAAAAAACCGATTCAGCACCCATCTGGGGAAACAATAAAATAAGACAATTATCCAGACTACTTAAATCGAGCATTCCGAAGAAAGTAACTTGTTACGGTTCTGCAAACGCAGGATGAATGAATTAATGTCATATCCAAGAAAAGATTATAGCTGAAACCTTTGAGTGACTATTATAGATTCGTTTGTAAGCGTTCTTCCTAGACAGGAGTTCGCAATTTTGTGGAAAACCAGTGTCATTGCATCAAGTCAAGACTGGATGTGCACGATGTTTTCATATACTATCATAATAGGTACTATTGTCAGAGTCAACTATAAACAGATAAGGAGAACTCACGGAACTGGATAAAACTTGTGTTCTGTGCGCAACACCTATGGGTTTGCCAGCACTTAAGTGCTCCAAAATCACCAGGACTGACCTGCAATTTTCTCAGAAAACTTAAGGATGACTTATCTAAAAAGACGGTATCTGCAGTTGCGTGCAAAAGCCTCTGCCGTCGGCAACTTGTGGTACTGAACGAGTGAGCTGGTGCCCGTCTTGCTCTATTCTTTGACGATAATCAGTTAATTGATTCGTGAAGCCTGCAATTGGTTCTAGATTCTTTAGATAAGTTACTTGCTTGAAAGCCGTTGCCAACAGAATTAAGTCTTGATTATAATACGGAAGAAGGGTTGTTTCAGAACACACCACTGGCAAACTTTCATTACCTCAATTATATTCGCAAACTTTTTCGTGTCGAGAAGTTGTCACTGGCCCCAAATATCAGTTTTCTTCAATCCAATCCTTCAACGAATGAGTTAAAATAGATGATTGAATTACATTAAACAAAAAAGCCTATTCTAGGAAAAATGAATGTTTGTTAATTGATGCAATCTGAAGTTAGGCTTTTGCAAATTTAATACATTCCTTATGACGATCCCCTTGCTAGAGCAACAAAATGAAGAGCAGCGTGTCAGTATATTTCGCAGATCGTAGTACAGCACAGAAGATGTGTTTCACATCAATCGAATCTTGGAAATGAATAAAGGAACCTGTTAAATAATATTCAGGTGTACCTTGTGGTGGATAGCTACTGGGATACCAACGTTAAAAAAAAACTTAAAATTCGACATTTAAGACATTTTAATAGACACAATTTCAGGTGCCTTGGCGGAGCACTATAATAATTTTAATTTTGGGAAATGAAATTCAGTTTGCGGGCTTCTTTTGCAAACAGTAACTACACTATTAGGCAGGGTATGCATACTTTCATTTTCGGTAACCCAATTTTCGAACGATTTTAATTTTTATATATTATCCATCTCGACATTACCATAGTATATATATTATAATATAATATAATAGTATATATATTAATATTATATACTAGTATACTATAATATATATATATATATATATATATATATACTATATATATATTATATATATATATATATTGAGAGAGAAGAGAGAAGAGAGAGAGAGAGAGAGGAGAGAGAGGAGAGAGAGAGAGAGAGATAGAATGAGACATGAGAGAGAAGGGAGAGGAAAGAGAGAAGGGAGAGGGAAAGGTGAAGGATGAAAGAGGGTGAGAGAAAAAGGAGAAGGAGAGAAGATTCCTTAGAGATGAGAGAGAGAGAGAGAGAAGAAGAGAGAGAGAGAGAGAAGAGAGAGAGAGACAGAGAGGAGAGAGGAGGAGAGAGAGAGAGATGAGAGAGCGAGATGAGAGAGATCGAGAGAGAGAAGAGACGAGTAGGAGAGGAGTGAGAAGAGACGAAGAGGGATGAGAAGATGAAGAGATTCATATGCATGCAGTGTATATTATACTTAGTTTGAAAGTAAAAGTTTTCTGAGTATTATAAATTAGCGTGAAATACATAATGAATATTATTCTTTAAAACAGTATATATTTCAATATAATGATTGAGACTATTTAGAAAAGAAAATAAGCAATCTTTGAAAAACAGACACCGAATTCATAGGTTTGCCTTTCAAATATTTCCGGATTTCATGAAAGTCAGCTTTTAATTTGTGGCTGAAATTTCTTCATTCACAACAGACTGAGGAAAAGGATTCCAGATTTCTCCGAATGTACAACTCCGACACATGACTTTTAATCTCCTAAAACACCGCAAGCTCCATGAACTTTCGCCACAAGATTTCAGCAATTCATGGTAAAAAGCATAAGGATTCAATGTCTACCGGAAAATTTATGGGCACAGACCAACTTACCCAAATCAGAGAAGAATCCTTTGGAACTTCTGATAAGCTCAGAGAATGGAAGAATAATTTGTTTTCATACAATGAAATTTCCCCGTATTTAATCTCATCTGTGCTTTATTGAACGCGCAAAGGATTGTTTTTTCTTATTTTTGACACTCTCTGCGAGAACTTCTCTGCTGGTTGATAAAGTGAATTACATGCAAATCTAAAAAAAATTTTAAGGATGCAGTCGAATTATTTGGTTCGGGCCTGATGCCCTATTTTCTCCCCTTGGCTATAAAATGAACATAAAATTCGCAATTTTTCAGCCGATTTTGACTCAACATAAAACGACACAAATTATAGGTTTGTTTGTCCTCTAATAACGTCGTTTTTCGAGTGTTTTTCCTGTGTCTGTAGTCATTTCTTTTCAAAATTTTCAATTTTTCAAACCCCCCCATGTTTTTGACTATTATTAGCTTCATGATTCACAGTACACGGAACTTCAACTTTAATATATATACATAGATGGGTCGCATTCCTTACATAGAAGTCTACGAAGTAATGCTTCTTGTTGATTTTTGCAGTTTGTCTCAGCAATGTCAAATTTCAAACTCCCTTTATTTTGGTGTTTTAAAAATAAAAATCTGCGCATAAATTTTTTCTGTTGCGTGGGAAGCTTGGATTGAAATTCAGAGCATGTGTAGTCGATATGAGAATGCACACTTTTTGCTTAGATAATTTTTTTGTATTGCAGTAGTTTTGGATTGATTCCTGGATACCAAATTATCTCCAAAAACAGTTTGGGAATTTAAAATTTTGTTTTTTGTTGAGGAATACAAAAAAGTAGCTAATGTAACATAAAGAACTGTCATCTTTCCGTTTATACAATGTCTTTGACGGTTGGACGATAATTTAGGATCTAGGTTGAAAAATGGGTTAAACATTTACTTTGTCAATAAAAATTTTTGGTCTGGAAAAGTTAGAAATACCTGGATTATATTTAGTTCCTCTAGCTGTCCGATTCAACAGCTAAATTTTCCAGGCTGTAATGCAGGGCTAAGATTACGTCTGTGATTTGACATGTATATAAGTCTTTTTGACATTGCTTCAAAAGAAATTTCTTTTAAAAAATGCAATAATGCTTTTTTGGCGAGATTTGTAACAGGAAACAATTTGCAAAATACTGCAATACAAAGAAAGTTATATAAGTTGAAATACGCATTCCTTGAGATTTCAATATGCTGTCTGTAAATTCATCCACTTCGCTATCGAGCTGAAAAAAAAAATTTATCCGCTTTTTTCAGTTTGTAAAACAACACCAAGGGGCTTTTAGAACTGGACATTGCTGAGCACAAAACTCAAAAAATCAAAAACGTACTTCGTGACTTTGGTAGGTCTAATGGAGATACATGTATCAACCTTTAAAGTTTGAAGTTCATCCTCAAAGAAAATTGTAGCAGTTTAAGGCTTAAAATAGTCAAAAACACATGGTTCTGAACACATTGAAAAATCTGAAAAATGACTACAGAGCAAAAAAAAAACTACTCGAAAACGACGTTTTAGTAAGGTACCAAAAATATCTATAGTTTGGTGTTATTCTGATAAGAATACGGACGTCTGGGTTGAGAAGACCCCATCTTTAGATGGGCGAAGAATTGGGCTCAATAAAGAGTCGAAACCAAATATTTGACCTGCCCTGAAAAAAAGAAAGATGGATGAATCAAAATTGGTATTTCTATCATGATTATATCGAAAAATTTGTCGAGTGTCGAATAGTGAATCTCATTATTAACTCACTGAGCTTGCGACAATATTTATATATTATATATATACATATCATACTATATATAAATATAATATAATATATATAATTATATATATATATATATATATATATATATATATACTATAATATATACTATATAATCATTATATTATATATATATTTTGCTATATATATATTATATATATATATATATTTATATTATATATATATTATTAATGTTTATATATATAGTCTATATTATAATTTATATATAATATATATTATAATATATAATATTATATATAATATATATATATAAGTTTATGTTGCACCAATACCGAAATTTTAGTCCGATACCGATACATATTGGTTTCTGCAAAATTTCTTTCAAAACATTACGTTTTCTACGATTTACTTTTATTTCCCTATTACTATATATAATATATATATACTATATATATATATATATATATTAAATATATATATATAATTATATATAAATATATATATATTATATATATTATTATATTATATTTTCTTATAATATAGTATATAATATATATATATATATATATATATAGTATTATTATATTATAATTATAATTATAATATATATATACTTATATATTATATATATAATATATATTATATGTTTATAGTATATATATATAATATATATATATCAGCGGCTTGTTTTGAGCTTTTTTTTTAAAAAAAAGTGAATAAAAAGTCGAATAATAACTTTTGAAAATAAAGTAAAAAAAATAGTCAAATGCTGAAAAAATAATGTGTAAAACAGGTTTACACAGAAATCGGCTGAAAAAATTACATATTTTTGAGAAAACTACGTGAAAGAGAATTTCACAATTTCCATTATCTAAAATTTTCATATGTGACATTAACTATTACTCATACACATGCTATCTCTACTTAATATTTTGAGATGCTAAGAAAAAGGAGGTTTTAAATATAAATAACTGCAATATAGCGCTTTGGTATACTGTTGTAAGAACAGTCATAACTGTAAATGAAATGTGATAATATTAATACTATATGCGTTAAATGCATCTTACTTCGTATTTTGGTTACAGAACAGAATACAAAGCCTATATAATTATAGCAAATGAAGCTTAATTAAACTTTCTTTGAATAAAGCTGAAAATGCAGACTTGTTTTTCGTTTTTCAACAGCACACCTGTAAACTTTTCCGACACCCTACGTCTTTTTTCACGATGCCCGCTTTCTGAAGCATCAGTGACCACCTTTCAGCATCGCTGGCCAAGCTTTGCTTCACTAAAATTGTTTTTCTTTAGAAGCTCCTCATTGCAATCTTTCATTAGCTTTCAATAACAGTTTGCCTGAACTTCCACTTTGCTCTGCCTCTTCTTTTCGTGGCTTCTTCAGCAATTTTGGGTTCATCAAATTCAGAATTTTTTTTTCCGTTTTTTGGTAAGTGTTTTTGTTTTTGAATGTAAGGCAATTTTTTTGTCTTGTTCAGACTTTGCAGCTTCATAATAGGTCTCCTTCTTTCTTCTCTTTCTCTCAATCTCCACGTAAGCAATGTATTGTTTATGTGCTAAACGTCCCATGGAAAGGATGCTCTGCAGTTAGAGAAATTACGGTAAGGTTGTTGTTATCATGACATTGTTAGAGCACTTCTTAACAGTGATTTAAAGCATTTAAAATTCTCTCTGACATAGATGACCTGGTACCTGTAAAGTTCTGCCTGATGTGGAAAATGTTCTTTCCACATCTGCATTACCATGTGACAAAGCGACAGTGAGTGAAGCTTTTACAACTCTTTCAACTGTTGGAAATCTTGAAGTGTTTTTAATGATGGATCGGTTTTATTAAAAAACTGAGCCCAATACACAGATTTATAGAGTGTTTTGTTTTCGGACTTCTGGTTCCGAGCTTTTTCGCAATGTATTCAGTTTCTCACTCATCTAAGAGTATGTTCTGTATTGGATTTTCCAATGGCAGGACCCTATGCAAGTCTCAACTTATTATTTGGCAGCGTTTCTTTGGACAAATCTCTCTATTAGGTGGATTAGTACATTGTAAATTTTTCAACAGCAGAGGCGAGCACAGATGATTTGTTCAAACGATGCTTAACAGATTCATACAAAAATGTTTGTGCTTGAAGATCTAGAAAACTCGTTTTGTCATTTCCCAACACATAACAATTTCCAAGTTTCTAATACTCATCATAAAACCTGGATTTTTTTCATGGCCGTAAATGGTCAGTATTAAAAAAAGCAGATCAATTTTTTTAAATCAAGATCTTTGAGAATTTCTGACTTGCCAATCCTTCCCAACAGTTCATAACCAATGATGACAAAACAGAATGCTAGAGATGAATTAATGGTTCTTCTTTTTGGATGAAGAAGCCTGTGACACTCGTAAAGATATGTGAGCTAGATAGCTAACAAAGGTTAGGAGCTCTGCTTTTCATCGGTAAGTTTTGTTTTAACCAACCCTCACAATTTTCTGGATATCCAGTGTCGTTGCTTTCATCAGTTGGGCACTATGCTTATTACATGATGTAAGAAAATATCTTCTTCACGCATCCCATTGTTCCAACAACTCTTTTCAGCACTTCTCCTTATGGAAGGCCACGCTACTTTGCACAATGCTTTCACATAAACTTGTGCTAACTAACGGCCGTTTGTCTTTATCGAATCTTCACTGTGACGTCTTCCCATCTGGATGCCGTGTGGACAGAAACGATGCAGGCTATATCAGATAATTCTGAATGCATCTTCGCCTAATCCTCTATCACCCTTTAGAAAATCGCAATTGTGTATCTGGTGATGGATATTGCACATAAGATCCCTGCGTATTGTATAAAGTCCTTTTTTCTTACTATGTAGACTTCTCGTTAAATTAGTCTTTTCCATGATTTGTTCTACATTTGGTACTGTCTGATCCTAAACATATAAGAACTTTGTAAATGGATATCTGTGATTTATTAATACAATCATTGTTTTCAAGCTTTTTCTTTTCCACTAGAATAGAATAGCTTGTAGCATAACCCCTGTAAAGAATACATGTCTGCTTAAATGGCTATAATGAAACAGAACTCGAGTTTTGACTGTAG
>JABUQX010025622.1:0-37500 GCA_015478945.1 Trachelipus rathkii
AATTGTTTTTTCATATATAATTTATACGGAGTGATGAGGCAGGGATATGCCATGTTATTCAATTTCGTATATGGATGGGGTTATGAAATGAATATAAGAGGTATTGGGGGTGGAAAAGGATGGTGTATAGAATGATGCGATGGAGCATGTGAAAATTATATGATTTTGATGATTTGGTTCGTGTGGCGAAAATGAGAAGAGTTGAGAGGATGGTATGATTGAGTTTTTGTAAGTGTGAGTAAAGGAAATGTTTGAAGTTAAAGTCATTACTGTGTGAAGTATGTTATAGATATATGATAAGCAGCTGGAACAAGGGTCTGAGTTTTAAATATTTAGTATAAATTATGTTGGATGAAAGCGTAAACGGATGATGTAGAGTGTTAGTTAAAGCGAAAGTTAGTCGATATGCAGAAGGTGGACGTGTGAGTGCATTATAATTAGTTGTGGAACGTAAGGGACCTATAGTTTGATGTGCCTATGAATCTTAACATGAGGTATGTTTTATTTAAAAATATGAATGACATGTATTGAATAATAAATATATACATAAACAATAAATTACTATTGAACTGGTGATTAATATGTCATTAAGTTATAAAGCTAAAAGTAGCTCACTCAATAACTAGGAGTTAAGGAGCCTTTCGTTAACTTTATTCTTATTTCAAAGAACGGTGAAAACGATAGGACTCTTTATTTCAGAGTAATAGAGTAAAAAATAGCGGAACTACTTTTTTTTTGAGTTATAATACGGATGCTCACACTCTTTTAATAATATATATAATTTATATATATGGATTATAAATTAATAATATTGAATTTATATATATATATTAATATATACTTCTAATATATTATATTATATATTTATATTAATTATATAATATTATATATTAATACTATATATAATATATATAAATTTATATTATATGTATATATATTTATATAAATATATTAATATTATATATTATAATATATATATATTATATATATATATATTATATTAAATATTAATATCATATCTATTATAAATATTATAGTATATATAATATATATATAATATATTAATTAATAATATTATATATATATATATATTATTTAATATATATATATATATATATATATATATATATTTAATATATATATTATATTATATTTAATAATTATATTTATATATATTAATTAATATATTATATATATATACTCAATTAATTTCTATAATATTAGTAATATTCATAATTAATATATAATATTAATATTTTAATTGTAGTCTATCTGTATATATATATATATATATATTATATATATATTAGACTATATAATTAACTATATTAATATCTATATTATTTATACAATATATATTAATTATATTATATTAATATTAATATCTATATTATATTTAATATTAATAATTATATATACATACCTATATATATACTAATATTATTTCTATATATTCATAATATATTATAATACTATATATTATATATATTATATATATAATATATATTCTAAAATATAATATATAATATTATATATATCTTATAATATTATATTTTTTACATATTAATATATTTATATTATATATATATTTAATACTATATATATTAATTATATATATATTATTATATATTAATAGGATAGGAGTCAAATACTTAACGTGCAGGCAAATACTGCGAGTATGTAACTATAGGACGTCTTAACCGCAGTTGAGCGGTATCTTAGGTATATCATTTTCCATAAAATAACTCTTATTATTGCTAATCAAAACTTTATTCTATCTCTTCATTCTTATTTGTTATTTTATTAATATCTATTATTATTTAATTTAAATTTTAATTTAATTTATTATATATTATTATTAGTTTTATCTATTTATTATTATATTTATAATTATTATTATATTATATTATTTATTTTAGTATTATTTATATAATTAATCATAATAATATAATATATTATATTAATTACTAATATATATATATAATATATATTAATATATTATAAATATTAATATATATTATTATTTAATATTAATATATATATATATATATATAATATATATATAATAATATTAATTTATTTTAAATATATTTATATAAATTTAGAATTTATTTAAACATTATTAATATATTAAAAATAATATATTAATATAATAATCATTCATAATAATAAGGAATAATAACAAATATAATATAATAGTATATATAATAATAATTATATAATAATAATTAAATTAAATATATATATTTATATAACTATATAATATAATATATAACTATTATTAAATTTATATATATTATATACATGATATATATAGATTAATATTATTAATATATAATAATTAATAATATACTATACTATACTAATAAATAATTAATAATAATATAATATGACATATATACATTAATAATATATAAGGTACAATAATTAAAATGATATAATATAAAATAAGTAAATAGTATCATATTCATTTAATTTATATAAGAAAATAAGTAATAAGTTAATTGTGAGAGAAGGAATCATGATAAAATAATGTAATACTTAATAGTTATAAATTATAAAGTATATCATTAAATTAAATTAATGATTACTATATCATAATAATTACATAATTTAATTTTAATAATATAATAACTTAATATTAAAATTTATATTATAATAATTTCATATCATAATATATCATTATAGATTATATATATATATACATCATTTAGTAATTATATATACTATATACTTATATATATATATATATATAAAGTATATACTTTAAGTATATACACATCTATATGACACCACATTACTGAATTAGTTTTTTTATTTTCTCCATCAAACTTATTTACCCTTCTTATAACTCCTCTCTGGTATGGATGTGTAGACTCTATATATCTTCATCCAAGACTCATAACTCTGGTTAGCTGATTGAACTCGACTCTGAAATTACCTAACTACTAATGAAATATGAATTTAATCGATTTCATTTAAAATGCATTCTTCGAAAAACGAAAATGAGAAGACCGATGTTACGCCACATAACCTAATAAAAAGAAAAGAAAAAAAAGTTTTAAGAAAAAGGTCCATATTCCACATTCTCTTATGAAAATGTGCAATATGGTCCTGCATTTGATTAATACATGATCCTTTTCATAAGAACATTAGCAACTCACGCATAAAAAGGACAATATGTTTATATATTATTTCGCCTTAATTGTATTTAATGAATTTAATAACAATTAATAATGATAGCGGACTATAAGCTCATTCAAAGTAGTGTAGTTTTTTAGTGACTTATCTGATAATAAGTACAATCTTTTTTTCAGAAATCATAGCCATAATCGTTATACTTATGATATTTAATTTTGACAAATATATTATATATTATATACAAAATATTTGATATTTATTACATTATACTTAGAAAACCTCTATATATATAATTTTTCTTTATATTTTCATACAATACTAATTATTATCTGATATAAAATGACACGATATAATACATAATGTATCATAATTGTGAATAATTACATTTGTAATATTAGTTATATTATTAGTATATTATATTTTATATATTATAAGTTGTGATTGAAATCAAATAATATAATCATAATCTATAAAATTTATATACTCGGTGTTGGAGACATTTTAATATAGTTATTATTATTAGTAATTTATTAGTATTATAATTAATAACGAGAGAGACGAGAGAGAGAGCAGAGGAGGAGCGAGAGCGAGAGAGAGAGCGAGAAGCGCGAGTAGAGAGAGAAGAAGAGATGAGACGAAGTAGATAGAATCGACATAAGCACTCAGAATAAGTAACACAGCAATTATAGAATTAAGTATGTATATATGTGAATGTTAGATAGATAATATTACTAGACTCATAGTAATAGTGTGTAAGTAATAATATTAAGATATAGAAATAATGGCGATATAGTTATTTTCATATGATTATTATTTTATATGTATTATATAATTATATATATAGTATTTTCTCTTTTGGGTCTTGGGGGTCCCCGTTGCAAGGGTTTATCTAATGAATATATAATTGATATTTTTGTAGTACATTTAGTATAATAATATTTGTAAATTTGAAATATTTAATATAGCTTATATATTATATTCGATATATCACTCTATACACTATTATACTCTTTTATAATCTAAATAGGTACGGATTTATCTTATTTAATAATTGATAAGTGATTTATTATATATATATTAAACTCACTCGAATTAATACGAAAGGCCTGTAGAGTTCCTTAGAAGTCCCTCGGTGCATATATAACGTATATGAGATTTGATTAATAGGATTAGTATGACTTATAGTGTTATTAGATATGTATAGTTATTGATATATACTATGATATAAAATATAGATTGAATTTTTTATTACAGTAATTATTTAATTGAATATGATAGTAGAATTAAGTAGTATAGATAGAATAATTAAGGTAGATAGATTAGATAAGATGAGAGAGGAGTAGAGAGGAGAATGAGAGCAGAAGAGATTGAGAGAGAGATGAAGAGAGAGAGAGAGATGATCGTTAATTATTATTATTAGTAAATTATAGATTAGCTATTATATTATACTATATCATTATTTTTTACATATATATATATTATAACTAAATTGTGTAACTTTATATACTTGATTATATATATTGTATTTTATATATTTATCATTATATTTATTTATAATAATAAAAAATATTATTAAAATTGGCGTATACAGTAATTTCTAAATCTTAGCGACGATGAAAAGTAAAATTCCTCTTCATGATACATAATAGTATAGCTACTATTATTCTAAATATATACTATATTAGTGTTCAGATGATATTAAATGTTGAAGAGTTAAATTGCAGGAATCCCTAAGATGCATTTATGACTTTGTTTATTTATTATAGAAGATATAGAAGAGATCATTCGTGTGATCGTACTAATGCTCAAGAAGTGAGTGTGATGTAAGCCCGAGAAAATCTGAGTCACGATCGCAGTGAGTAGCATGTTAGAGAATCGACGAAACAAGGAAGGATCTCCCCAGGTTTCTGTCATGGTGAATCTGATTGTGTTTGCTCGCTATTCTTTCGGTCTCGGATCTTCGCCAGAACAAAGATATTATGTGCCATACAACGCAGTGCTACGATTTCAGGGTCTTTTTCCGTAGGACGTAGGATGGTTGTGATATAATGTACAATATATGTAATACAATAATATAAATAGACAGTATATAGTATTATATATAATATATTATTTATAAAAAATATAAATAAATAATTTTAGATATTTTTCGTTAAATAAAGAAAATTTAATAATTTATTCACTATTCATTGATGGTTTTATATATATAAACATTTTTATTCTATCTTTATTCTATCTTTCTTTTTTCTTTCTTATATTTATGCTATACTACCTATATATCAATATGTCATAATAATTATATGCTATTTATTTTCTTTGTGTTTTGAGGGATGTCGTTTGGTTTCCATTTTTTATTATATGATTTTTTTTTCTTCTTCTGTAATCGAATACTTACCCATTTAGTTAATAATAAAGATAGTTCCTTCATTGACTTCGAGTGAGTAAAATATATCATTTATGAGAATTATTGTTTAGTAATATAGATAAATTTAAAGTTATATTATATATTTTATGTATATACTTTATTCATTGAATAAAAAATTTGTTAATATATATATTTTATAATCTACTTATTTTTTATTAATTATGAATGAAATATACTTTCAACTATTTAATCATTTTCTATTATACCAATAATATTATTATTATATATTAATATTATATATTTTATATATATAATATAATTATATATATATTTATATAAGTATATTATATATATTAAATATATATATATTATATATATATATAATTATATATAATAATATATATATTATTTAATTATTATATATATATATAATATATTATATATATATATACTATATATATTATATAATATTATATATTATTATTAATTATATATTATATATTATATAATATATATTATATGATATTTAATAATTAATATTTATAATATATAATAGATATATAATATATAATATATTAATTTTTCAGTGACTCTAGTGATTTGATATGTGTGGAGCAACTCTTCCTCACTTTCTTATATAATGTCCCGTAGTTCTCATTACAGTAGGGTATCTGTATATTTATCTTATCCATTTCTTGTTGCCACTTTTCATCAACTGTAATCAAAATTGCTTCAGGTGTAACTTTTGTTTATGCTCACTCAATTTTTTAAAAACTCACATCCATTCTTATTCCTAATAACTCATATTTAATTGTGCTCGCCCATATATATTTATTCGTTTGTATATCTATCAGAGTTGCTCTTTCTACAGCTTTCGTTCAATTTATATTTGATCACGTGATTATTATGGTCGAATTAATCCTCTAGATGGGTAACCGAATTTGCTGAAGTTCAACTCTTTGTGAAAATATCTATGAATACTCATTATACTTCATTTCTCCGCTCTTACTAAAACAATCACAACTATTAATATACCCTCAAATACTATTCCATATCTCCTTTTAGATTAGAGCTAATCTAATGTCTTACCCGTAACAACAATATGGTAAACATTTCATTAGGATCTAAACATAAAAGTGAATGTAGTATCTATGGAGTCCATCACTCATCAATCGGTTGTCTATAAATGGCCTCAAAAATGCTGGAATGTCCTTGTTCAGATTGTGTACGTGAAATTGGTTGTTATTATCCTTCTGGGTATTCAGTATATATTATCACAGTTTAATTAAATATACATTAGGTAATCTATTAATTTGCAGTGCTAGCGCTGCATTGTTATTATTATCGTGTGTTCCCTGGCACATATTGGGGTGGATTACGTATGTTTCAATAATACCCTCCTTATTGTGAGATGATATGAATGAGTATTGAAGCTAAGTGACTAAAAGAGGCTTATTATAACATGTTCTCACATACTCTCTGACTCCCTTGACCCTTATTCTCTGCATCGTGGCGTGTGATACGTATGGTGCCCTATCATTCTTATATTTACTATAAGGTGAAATAAATATATATATACTAATTATAAATCAGGGTCAAAGGTTGTCTAACGTCGAATATTAGACCTCATATAATACAGCTATTACTCCTTACCACTCCAAATTATATAGCGTGCTCACCTCCGTAACACATAAAGTGAGGTAGCCTTAATTATGTTTTCTATCTTTCAATTTGTAAATTGTGTTGAATATTGGGATAATGTACTCTAACAAACTATATAGTTTTGATTAACATGTTAACTATATAATATATATATATCTCTCATTTGTCTATATTTACGTTGTATGATTGTATGTGTATGTGATCTTACTCTACTTGCTATTCTTTTAATTTTTTCTACCTTATATTATATATTGCAATATTTAAATCATTATCCTCTATATATATTTTAATCTCCTACGCGTACCTGCGCCACCTAGTAAGGTGATAATTGCGTTAGTGATCAAGGGACCTATGTATATTGTAGTAGATATATTTACTCATTCTCCATTTATTTATATTTTAATATTTATTATTTTTCTTTATTGTATAATTTTTTTTTATATAATTTATTTTTTATTTATTTATTTATATTTTTATGCCTACCTCTAATATACTTCACTTTTTAGAAAAGGTGCTAATTGCCTCGTCGAAGTGGTTTTAGTATCATGTTCATAATATTAAATATATAATATATATTATTATATATATTATATATATATATATATATATAATATATATATATATTCTTTATATTATATATATTATATATATATATATATATATATATACTTTATATATATATATAATATAATTATATTATTATATATATATATATATATTTATATCTATATATTTATATTATTATATATTAATTTTATATATATAATTATTATATATTATATATATATTTATATATATATTATTATATATATACACACTCTACACCTTTTCTCCAGTACGATACTCGGGTATTAGGTGTTAATCACATTGCACTATGTGGAATAACAGAAAATAGTATATAGAAGAGTATGTAAGAAGTCGAAATGAATAGATATCAATATTCTTTAATCCTATATATTCTTCTCGTCCATTAATAAGTGTCGCTCTCGTTAAATGATGAGAACTCGTCGCAGTCCAGAAAAAATCCACCCTAGGGCCTCACGGAACTGCAACGGACCTCACTATGGCACGCGTGAATATGCAAAAGGTGAAAGAGTAACTACCTATGTACTGTCTAATGATAATGAATGAAATTCTGTTCATTCCTTATAGTGTATGTGTACCGAGAGAAATGGAATAGAAAGCAAGTATTCATATACAGGCATCACATAAAGTAAAGGCAATACGCCAACTATACACAGGGAAACTCTAGATTCTTATTTTCTTTCTGTATTTCTATTCTTGATAAACGCCTTAATTCTATAATATGTCTTCTTTACTGGAAATAGCGTAGAACGACATACAGTGCTATTTGCTCCTTGATTTTTCGATAATAATCTCATTTACTAGAGTGATGAGGAAGCCTTACTATTCATATACTGAGTCTCTTGTGATAGATACTCTTTTTCACATCTCGATACTTGCTCTCTCTCTCTCATTAGTATTAGTACCATACGCACTATCACTTTTAGAACTTCTTTTTAATTACATACCATACTCGTGTATATACAGTACGAGAATATGCTTTGATATATTGATAATTATTTTATATTATTCTGTATACTAGTCTATGGTTTACAAATATCAACTCAAATCAGTGTTATTCTATTATTTACAGTTTTTCGATAGCACTCCTTTCTTCACACACAACACCACCTCTATATCATCAAAATCGTTTAATTATACTATTTTCATTATTTTTTCTCAATTTCTTACTATCACACTACTTTATTACTCATAGCTCACTAAGGATTTGTATCTCATTATTGAACACATTGTATCTATTAGATTATACTATTAGTTAAATCAGATCATATTGTTTATCATTACTATTATATATTTCATTAACAACAGGTAATCAAGCATACTCTCATGTATATATCATAATAGTAGCCACAGATATAGATACTATATATCTCTTTCTACTCATCTCATTGTTAAATCAGATTTAATCTGACTATATACTCCAGCGCTACCTTCTCTTTAGCCAATTCACAACTTTCTTCAACTGTAAACATATACTTTCTAGCATCAATAGTATACTCTTTATTCACTCCTAACTAATTTATCATTTGAAATATATTATTATAACCACTCAGTATATCATCTGATTTAGATCTTCTCAGTGGTGGACATTCTCGATACTCATTCTCTCTAGACACAAATCATAATATACATGTTTATATCTTAACTCTCACGCGAGAGAAGCAACTATTAATCCTCACGTGAGACATGTACACCATACTCATTGATGAGACTACCTTACTTAATGAGTATTCCATAAGTAAGTACTTTACTCTTCAATACCCTCTATCCTTTTACTCAGATTCCATCGACACCTTTGCAACTGTGTAATATACCTTACTCTGTCTAAAAACACTCTATGCCTACTATACCCTATGTCTAAACTTTCAGATAATTTCAAGCTCATTACATAATATAACGAATCAACCCATATCATTAATCATACTCTCACATAATACAATAATAAGGTATAGCGCATAAGTGAGCACTCTACCTTCCTAGCTTACTTATCTGTACATAAGACTCATTCTTACCTTTGATCAATATTATTCTTATTCACGACTTTCACCGCTGCTAACTATACTTATATACCTAATATATATCTATAATTCTTATTTTTATATAACCCCCAATGCCATATACAAAATCCTAGAGCTATATACTACTTACTCTTTACACATACACTCGACAAATATCTATAACATACTGCCTGACGTCTAATCATGGTTTATTATTGAATAACTCTAAATGGAATAACTTATAGTCGTTTACTATTTGTGTGTGTAATCGTGATAATTATGAGTTATTACTATTTGATGAATTTCAGAATATTTATTCCTATTTATATATCTTACTGAGTCAATTAATTTCCACTATTTCACACTAAGGTATCAGTAACTATAAGAAAAGTTATATGAAGTTTTGAGATATTATCAATTCTGTTCATTACATATTATACAACAACCAATTCTCGAGAGCAAGCCTATATATTATCCGTGTATACCTATATATAATACTTTCCTAATAATTATAACGGCGAAAAATGCCCTGTTTTAATATAAGGCATAACAGACTTATTATAATTATGCTACTCCACATTATTTTATATATGTATCTTAGTATATTACTATCTGACGCCTAGGTATTTAAACAACAACGAGTCATTAGGTGGAGTTGGTTACCGTATAAGTCAAGAAGGGTGTATTACAATCAACCATACAATTGAGCATATTTCTAGATAGTTTTGTTTCACACGCTCATTTTTCTCATATGATATATAGCTCGATTCAGACCATAGCTCTACGCACACTAGCTGGGTCAGTCTATCTTAGCTCCTGGAAGTGTCGTTATATCTCAATTCTTGAGATCGAATACTATGACTCTCAGATTGTGATGTGCGGAGAGCACAACAGACATCATAATGTCTCTGAGGAACGACTTTCTAGGAGATATATATAACAAATCAATATCGTGAGTCTTACCTCGACTCACTCTTCGACCACAGATTACCTTGAAAGCATAGTAATGTATGGTTGTAGTTCTTATATATAGTAAGATTGAAAGTCTCTGCACACCTGTGAGATAGTAACGTGGTGTTATATATACTTTCGGTGATAATATTTATATCATGTACATGATTTGCTATCATAATAGCGGTTCGATGGTGAACTTAAAGTGAATATAATATGAAACTATATTAAATATGACTTTGCTCATCATATTCATCATAAATATCTCCTACGTATACATACTATATTATAATCTCAGTACTTGCTTTAGTGATTACGAGACTAAACTATTACATAACACTCAATCAATATGCCAATCGATCACTTCCAGATAGTATCTATTAGATATATACTTATAGATATTCTAAATTCTATATCATAGTGATTTCATTTATCCGCAAGCAAATTTAAACGATTCTTCAATGCCTTATCTCATATCAATCTTACTCTCACTATAATACTCTCATTCTGTATATATCACCTGATATATATATATATATATCCTCATCTTACTAATGTACCCTCAATTCTTCCAAAACATATAGGTAATATAGTAGCGTTCTTTTACCAGCATATATTACTACATAGTAGATATACTTTATTATTTTTAACTGCATACATAATACACCTAATAATACTACCTCATAAACTAATTCAGTTCATACTACATACCTTACTTCTCAAAGGAGTGAATTTTTCTCTCATTCAGAAAAATTTAGTAGTTTTAGAACAGCTCTAACATATAGTTTTGGTAATCTGAGAATGATGGTTCCCTCCATACATCTCTCAATATAATAAAATAATCTTTACGCCACATCTTACCACTAGACCCAATCAATTTAATATACTCGCCATGTATAATCATTATTAACGTGAATAGTGGTTATTCGTGTCTTCTACTTCTATTCAACTCAACTTATTATATTTCCTCTCAATATTTTTATGATGTGAGTAGTATGAATATATACCCGTAGGATTTCTTCTCTATTCTTTATACTTCTCTGTAGCGTGCTGTATCTAGTATAAAGAGTTTACCTTACATATATTCTCGGTGAGTTATTAGTAATACTTAATAAATATCACTTATATATATATATATACATATATATAATATATATATTATATATTATCTAATAAATATCAAATAGTGACCTACTACGAAACAGTCAGTCTCCTTTCCATAATGTATTCAATTTGGAATATTTTCGGTCTTTCGTTGTGAGTGTGAGTGCATTGTCTGTAACTCTACTTTCTTCTGCACCTTTAGACATTCTTATTAATCTGTCTTAGTTATTCTCACTCGTGTTTTGTCGTCTCTCAACTTATACTCGCAACTTTATTCCTACTATTTTCATATATATGATAACGCCTTTCTTAGCGCTACATCTATTCGTTATTACTTTTGTGTGCATACATTTTAACTTGCTCCTATTAGTCGTTCGTATGTGTTTACACTTCTCCTACTATCTTACCGTATACTCATCTTTAAATTGTGCTCTCACTCTCTGTCATTCTTGTATTAGATTTGTTTGCCCTCTATTGTTATCACAGTCTTTCCGATTCAATTCTGCCGATTGTGGTCGGAATATTCCTAGTGGGGTAACCCGTAATACTTGTCTGGACGTATACAACTCTTATGATTAAAATCTCCCAACTTCATTTCTCTATACAATTCCTTCTATAAAACACTCGCACCTCAACTTTCGTGATCTTCGCTGTTTTGATAGCGCTCTAATTGTCTTAATACCGTGTTAGAGATTACAACTCTATACTATAGGTGATAAGGATACTACGATGATTATTGTGCAGTGGTTTGGAAGACTTGTATCACATCACAGTTATTACAGTTAGACGTTGTGTGTTCTTCTAATATCTGCTGTGACAAATGTCTCTAGAGGTAAATCTCAACTCGTTACAGAAATTTGCAGATAGATAGGTTATTTTGTTTTTCTATCTGCTATTATTTCTTAACTTCTCCATATTATTTAATGTGTCTTTAACTCTCACTGTCGTGACTCCGCTCTAGCACTTGAATCTATATATGTTCCCAAATTACTGTGAGGTTAATGACTCATTAATACAACTTACATAAAACAACAATGATCCTATAATCCCATTCCTAGAATCGTTTTTCAGAAGGCTTCAGGGTTTTAAATTTGATTCATACTCATTTGACTGACCTACTTGACCTCATTTCTCTAGCGTCGGTGACTGTTAGGTGCCTACTAATCGAGCTTAATTATACTCATGTTATTCTCTAAACGCAACTCAAACTGATTAACATAAAACGGCAGGTATGACTCTTGAGCGAAGTGAATCATGTACTTATCTCTCTTGTATTCACAATTCTACAAAATCAATTGCTCGATTTCTTTCACTTAATAGTCACACAATAAGAGGTCTCTCTGTATATCTAAGTACGTGAAATTGTGATAGTGAATGATGGTAAGAACTCATTACTAACATACACGCATTATCAGCTTAGTGTGAGAAATTATTATACTCTATTTTCTCTAAGCACATTATCATATGTTTTTATTGTCGGTCTCGATCGCCTTCTGGTTTTTTTTCCCACATATTCTAACACTCTTTTCTCACGTCGTACTATAACTATCACCTTTTTTGGATCAGCGTATTTGAGCGCACCACCCTGATATGGTGGATTGTGATCAGTTAGGGCAACGAAGGCCAAGGCAGTGTAGGCTTCTCTCATTTCACTCATTATTTATATAATTTTATTTTTTCTCATATAACTGTTAATATTGCTCTCTATTATTTATTATATTTCCAGAAAATAACACTCTCTTCATCAACTTTCCCTCAGATGGACATATGTCACAAACCAAACATCCCTTGACCTTATTATGAAATTTAATATTAAACATTAGAATTTACATAGTTGATATTTAACTCTATATTTATTTATTTTTGCCTCAAAATATATTAAGGAATCTCCAGTGAGTTTGGTGTATCAAGTGGTACACTTTAATATATATATATCCATTGTGCTTTCTAGAATCCACTATAGTATCACATTCTACTATTACAGAATTGCAACTTTTCATACTATCCTCTTCATCATTATATATTACTTTACATATACTAGACATCTATAACTACTATTTCGCTAAACACTGCTAAATTATTCACCGTTCCTTTCATTCTTTTATTATTCAGTCACAAGTGAGGAGCTAATTACATCGAAATTATAACTCATTATACTTTCTAATTAAATATAAACTAATTCTTAAAATTCTATAATCTCTCTTAATCTTCTCTCATTAATCTAATTTATTCCTACTTAGAATTTATTACCTCTATGATACTCCTATACATTAGTATTCATATTATATATATTTAACATCTTATTAACCCGTCCCGAGAGTAGATAAGGTTGTTACCTACTGTTGTGTGCGACTTCCAGCACTTGAACGGGTTTTTCCTGTGCTGTTTCACAGTCAAGTAGATGCTATAGTGCAATAAAACGTCAGATATCAGCTCCTGTTAGGCAAAGTGATATGAGAGTGTAGATGGAAATGTGAGTAGTACAGCTCCTACCAACCTCTCCATTTGTGTCTCTTACTCCTATACTATGAGCACCGTCGCTCAAGCTTCAGTCTAGAAAAATACCCCTAGGGCTCACGAACTGATATTACAGTGGCTTTGTCATAAATTGACCGTGAGTTCGACTTTGCGCAATTCCAAGCGCGCAAGTCTGGTGAGATAGCGGCAGATTCTTGACAATGTGGATGGTCTGGTTAATCCATCAATATGTAGGCAGGGTGGTGTGCTAAGAATATAGCAAACACACATCAGAGAGATTATTCAAGCATATTTAGATTGTCTGACAATATTAATTGTAAGCCTATGTCTATCATATAGTCTGGTACTTGTCATACGATTCTCCCATCTTGTCTATCTTGAATTTCACCTTTAGCAAGTGGCTGTAGTGTACTTATCTAAGTTTTTACTTCGGTATCCGCACAAGCAAAAAATCTTGATTCGCTAAGCTCAGCTCACAACTATGGGAATGTATATGCCGGCTGATCGTAAATCTCAATACACCCGATGTATCAGAGTGAATACCTCTCTTATATTGAGAATAATTATACTCTATTGCTGCTATGTCCTTAGATGTGCGATTCTCTATTCATCTCATTTATAAATCTTTTATCACTCTACTCACTTACACTCTTTCTTAATAGATTATTTTCATTTGTCACTCTTCACAATTCTTACTCAGCCTATTTATATACACTCCGTTCTCACTCTTCACAGTATTCTGTATCCTTATATATATACTGTAACACTTGTAATTTTATGATTATTAACTCCGATATGATGTTTCAGATAATTGTTATAACTACTTATATACTATACTTAACACGGATAACGCAATATCAGCTCATGTATATACTCACATATATAAGCGCATCAAGATACTTTAAGTACTTTTACATCCATTAAACGATATTAAATATGGAACTCACCAGTCAATTTCCTTGATAATTATACGATAAACTTTATACTACTAGGTGTATGCGTACTATCCTTTCGTACTTATACATTATACTAGTAAGGATTATTATGCCTAATATTGTAAATCATTACTAATTCGTATCGTAGTTGCTCTACTCAACTTACATCTGGCCATACACTTTGAGAACAGTGTGAGGACTAACGTCATGATCTCATCCTCGTGACACAAATAAGAATAGTGTACAACTTAGATATACTCTGTGTGATAACATTAAGCGATATTACGTTCGCTATGCAATACTTGTTATTGTGAAACACGAACAAATATAAATTAATATATTTTTAGCTTTTCTCTATTGTTTTTTTTTCATAATATCTTTATAATCGATTTCTTTTTTATCGAGAAACTAGAACAATAAATAAATTCATGTACAATAATGTATGATAATTGTTTTTTTAGGGGCGATAGACGCGTACACGTGTTGCTCACTAGTGTGATGTGGTGGTAAGACTTTTTGAAACTTTACTCGTCACTCGTAGGGGAGGGGGAGGACACACCGCACATTGCACTTCTTTTATCACAACCATCCAATTACAAATTGAGTACCACGAGAAAAGAGCGGGGTTATTCGAGACCTCCCGGAGGGGGGAATAGTCCAACCCGTCGTCCATCACAGCAAGTCCCTGGTGAATGAAGCTTTCTACTTCATGTCTCTCTATTCGAGTGCATTCTATATTCTATTATCTATTCACAAGCCTTCACTGTGCGTGTTATTCTCTTTCATTTAAATATATTATAAAAAAAAATCTCTTATCAATAGCTATTTACATCAGTATTCGACCCATACTGTATAATAATATATATCTTTTGTATCATACATTGGTTAAATTGTCGGATGTATCATATATAGATATAACATAATATAATATTATATAACAAATATTATAGTATATTTTTTTTCATCATTTCAGAGGTTACCAATCATATATATCTTTTCTTCTTCGTCATTTTCTCTAATAGTGTTGTTTACTATGTATGATTTGATCATCACTATAGTCAATATCTCTTCCTTTTCTGCTTTCGCAGTTGTTTCTATCCTCATGAGTTTCCTTCAGCGACTCGATTAGTAGCTCGCGCGTTAATCTATTCTATACGCTCTTCTCATCTCTCATAACATATATATATAATATTTATCTATATATATATTTTAAATAATACTAATTATTATTATATAATCTACAAGTTACTACTACTCATTATTTATCACTACTACCCGTGTAACTATAAGGATAATATTTACTTATATATATATCTCTACAGTTACTACTACAATTCCGCTTACTAGTATAACTATTATATCCTATTCTATATATAAACGCTCTTATTTATTGTTTACAATATACATAACTATTCAAAATATACTACACTCAATAAGCCATCATTATATATATATCGCAGTCATATCCGTTCTTTGATCATTTCATTACATTTGTGGACAGTCTTTTCATATTATAACTATATATATGCTAAATATTTTAATTCTTATTTAAATATTTTATTACATTATATATTAATATATATATATATTATAATCATATACACATTATTAATCACTATATATAATATATGAGATATATCTCTTAACTAATGCCTCATTACATAAACATAGGTTGTTATAGGTTATACAGAATAATTTACCATAATATCTAAAAACCCATAAACAATCATGTAGTGTTGTGAAAGGATAACGTCTATTTATTTTTATACGTATTCATGGTTCTGACACGTTATTAATCGTTTGATATTGTTTGGGTTTACAAAAATTAGTGTTTGTAATGGTAGTTTCGTGAAAGGTTGTAACTTTACGCACGTATATTTGACAGTGTATGATTCAGTATATGATACTCTTCTTATTCATGGCAAGAATACTTTTCATTAGTGTGATCACGGAGTATTGAAAACGAGTATATAATACATATTTATAGTAATGATTATATTATGCAGTGGAGAGCAAGAATCTAAACACACATCTATTTATATGTGTACATGCATATTCAGTATGAAACACTTTGAGCGCTTCCATATGCTAGAATGCAATGTTGTCTCTATTGTGTGTAAGATTAGGGCATATATACAGTGATGTACATACATTCAGTCTACACCTTCCAAATTCATGTTCATATTACTTTTTATTCCTATATACTATATAGTACATAGTAATTTTTAGATATTCCTTTTTTGACCTTAGTGCATCTCAAACCATTTTCTTTGAATACTTGCCTTTAATATTGGGCTCATTATTATATGTATATATATATTATATCTCACATACTATTTTTTATATATATAACTTCAACTAATCGATTAACTATACTCAACCTCTATTCATTATATAATCCTAATCCAAAAATTGTGCTCTAATTCTTATAATACTCATACCCATTTTAAATAACACAATCCTACAATACTCATATATGTATTTTTGCAAACTATACTTAAATATACTGATACCTTCCATTTAATTCACAAAAGATTATTATTCAGGTTTCAACTGTTCACATTATTCAGTATATGGATTTATTTATATATATAGCGTCTCATATAATAATATACTATATCTTATTATAAACTTAACTATATAGATATATTATTGATTTACATAAACAATTTCATTTCATATTATTAATATTCTTACTAATTATTTATATATATATAGATAGTCTAGGGAATTGATAAATAATATACAGATCTCTCATATCATTTAACCGGGAATCCAATTGACCGATTCAACAGCTGACCAAACCAATAGCTTAATTTATTTATTTATTATATTGCGTCAAAACAAAGCCGTATACAATAATTACACCCAATTTCTAATACACTATATCACTATGATTTAATACTATAAGTGATAAATATATATTAACTTTCAAAGTCCACGTCAGTGATCTTTCAACTATTTGATAAACTATCTTCTAGAAATCCAAAGTTATTTCAATAGTATTTAACAAGTTGTAAGTATTCAACTGTTGATTTTATTTTTGATTTATTATGGATATTTCTTTTTTAAAATCATCGCATTTGTTAGATATTATGTGACATTTTGACAAACTATTCTAGACATCAGACACTGTTTTGTTCAATCTAAAATTACGATAATATTTTTCTTTCAGAGAACGTTGTTCCGTGTTTTCATACTCAATTATTGCTCGTCTTGATTGTTACGATATAAACAAGACTAAGCGTGTTTATTTGATATAAGATTCTTCGCTATATTGCACAGCAGTTTTTATATCTCTCAGCTGTGTGATCATACTACTTAACAAAACTATCGACCGACTAATACTTGTAATAGGTTCCATCCAATTGGTACTTAAACTCACTAAACTGGTACTTGTTCAGAATGGATTAATTTTTTATTATTGCCAGAAGAGATTTATGAACTGCTCTTTCTTATATCAATTCCTCTCTTATACGGTGGAGACTCGAAGAGTACTATACATACTCATAACTATTATTGACTATTTTCAAATTTATTTACATTGATATATATAAGTGTCTTACACACAAACATAATGTCTATAACCATTACTCTGTATCTATTATATATACATAAGGTCTCTAGTAATTGTAATATACTTCTTTTCTTTCAGAAACTAATTCCGGACAGAGTCTCCATCTATTCTTACACACCATTAACTAATAACATACATACTATTAATTTTATTCAGAAGCATACCATCACATCTTTTATTTATATTTACAAGTACATACTAGCGAAAGTAAAATATATTCAAATTATATATTACTACTATACTTAATATAAACATTATAGTCACCTCAAAGTTGTTTTTGTGACTACTTCATAATCATTATATTATATTATTCTCACAAAATACCCATCTTGTGTACTATTCTCCCTACACACTATATTCTTGGGAAATTTCTGACTTATTATCCATGCTACAATTTTGCAGTGTCGCTGATGAGGTAGTGTGTTGTTTGCATCAGAAAATATATAAAGAGGTTTAATGTTCGTGTGTGTGATTATTTCACTGTATTCTATTTCTCTCTCCGCATTCGTCTCTTCTCTTTTTAGTCTATTTTGGTCTGGTAATCATTAAAATTATATTAGAGTATTGTAGCGCATAATTATTAATGTGCTTATCTATTTCTTTCTCATATTTTAAGTAGTTTTATTATTACTAGGATATAGTTTATTCTCAACGACGTTTTGTGTGAATTTTGGAAGAGTTTTGATCTAAGTGTTTTTTTCTTAAACTATTAAATCATTTATTGAAGCATATATAGATAATAAACGCTATATGCTGATTGAGTGAGCTACTTATTTTCCTACAATTAAACTTAAGTAGGATATAAGATAATATTGAGGATAATTATTGACATATATGTTAGTCTAGAGTAAAAGTGTGATATAGTCTGTATGTATTTAATATTGATTAATGTGGATTATATATATATATATATTATATAAGGTAGTGTGTAAAAGATTGTTTTCTGGAGGCGTAATGATGTGTGATATTGAAGCTACTCCAATTGTATTTGACATTAATGATGTTCTTCTCAATAAATGTTTTAAGGTATTATAGTATGATGAACCTTATATATTATACTAATATAATACCAATGGGAATATATTTTACATATGCGTATAGTTAGGTGCTAACTATCATTACTTGAAGTTGCACTTTCATGATCTAACATTCTACTGTATAAATCCGCCATATATTTGAAAACACTATACCTTACAGTTACAAATTATTCCATCGTTGTGCAATTCTGTGTAAATATTTTCTTAAGTTTAGGAAAGAGAATAATAAAAGTTAAATTAACTTAATTATATTTTTTTTTACCTAAATAGTCCTATAGCTATATAGTTTATAAATAAATTACATTATTTGTGTGAAAATATCCTCGGATATAAGTGTATATAGGAATAATTGACATAAATTAAATATTAATTTTTTTTATTATTATTATTTTAATATCACACGTAACTCAAAATCTTATGAGAGTTAAATTACATTTCTACAATAGCCGCCTTTATATACATACTAAAGCGACGGGGATATAAAGGGGGGGACTGATTTTACCATACTAATATATCCCGTAGTGGAGGGTAGGGGAGGAAAACCTCCAGCTATAATTACTACACATATATATCTAAGTGAAGCGGGTTCCGTGAGACCTCCACGGGAGGGGAGGGGTGAAATAGTCACCTATACGTTCAATTCAACTAATATCTCAGAAACCTTTACTTACCTCTGCTAGCTTTTACCTTTTTTAGCTTTGGCTATAACTAAAGAAGTTCGGTATGCATATTATAGGATTACTAGATAGAAAATACATAAAAACTCACCTGGGTGAAAGTCGTAAAACGTAACAGGTCATATAATTTTTTGATATTCAAGTGTAGGTTAGAAATTTGTATCCGGAAAACGCAAAATAATAAATTTGATTTTTGTTCAGTTTGGAATTTTATAAAAAGTATGATAATTATAATTATTAATTATTTATTGACGGATGTCGTATAAAATTACTAGGGATTAGGTGATATACTATAGAATAACTTAAAAACATAATATTGTGACCAAGGCGTATACATTTTTTTTATGAGGGTCACTGAGTAAGCGCGCGGTGTGATCAGAGGCTAAGGTAGGGGACTTTTTATAACGTAGGGGTAGGGCGAAGGAATTCACTACGCGACTACTCCTCAATATACTCATAAAAGGTCAGGTGGATTTCGCGACTCACCATCTATACCTATACTATATAATAATACCCTAGAGAAAGGTGGGGATAGTCTAAACCTCACTAAGTTGTCACTACAGGAGTATACTCGAGAGACCCGATAAATTACTTTTTGCATCTTTGCGGTTTACCCCTGGAGGGGTTATTCTTTTAGTAAAAAATAAAAATATAAATAATCTCATATATTTCATATCAATAATTTCTATCTTATATACTGCACTTGATCATGTTATATGTACATATTTCTCTAGTTTATCACTCTGTATTTATATCTTTGGTGTGTATCTTAGAGGAAGTAGTTTAACTAAAATTATCACACATAAATTTATAATAATAATATTATATATATATATTTTTTCTCTCTATTTTTCATTAAGAGTTCATTAATAAAAAGTGAAATATAGGAATATTATTGGGATGACTTATATACTACTTTTAATCGCTCTTATTATTACTCATTAGTTTTTACGATATGAATATATCATATAGCGCGGTGTGTAACTTTTTTAGTTTACATCCTATATATATCTATATTATACCTTATTATAATATATATAAATTAATATATATATCTATATATAAATATAATATGATTACATATATAATATATATTTATATATTAATTATATACTATTATATACTATTAATTATATATATATATATATATTATATAATATATATAGTAATATAATAATATTAATATATATACTATTATATATATATATTATATATTATATATATTAATATAATTATATACATTAATATATATATATACTATTATATATATATATATATAACTTATATATAGTTATAAATTATAGTTAATATAATATATATAATATAATATATATATATATAATATATACTTATAATTTAATATATATATATAATAGTATTATATGGTATTATAGTATCTACAGGGAAAGGCACGTCCGCTTTTCAGAATAAACAAACAGTCAAAATCTATTAAAAAAATCTATTTTTCTATTTTGAGATGTATCGAAATTTGTTTGGGATGTATATTTTGAGATTTATTATTCTTTTTTCAATGTATCAAATTTTAATAATAAGTATAAATATATTATAATAATCTAATTGTTTTTAGAATGTATTAAGAATTATTTAAATATATTTGAGAATAGTTTATTATTGTATTTTTAGAGAGTTATTATTTCTCTAAGTTGTAATTTATTCTATTATACTAGTAATTTAATTATTGATTTTATTAAGATATTGGAGATAATATTTTATTGTGTATTAATAAAATATTGATGATATTTGTGTTGTGTTCAGTTAGTGAAAGGTTGTAACTTTCCTCTATTTGGTTTCATTTAGTTTATGTGTTTCTGAGTGACACCTCTGTCATTATTTGTCTATTAGAAGTTTTTATTTTTTAGAGTACGTAGTGCACTTCAGTATCTTTATAAAACAACAGACGACATTAAACCAGCTAACCCGCTGGATAAAGGAGCTTGTAGGATTGAGAAATTCTAGGGAAAGAGATTATTAATGAAGGAGAGAGAAATTGTTTAATAGATGAGAAAAACAGATGCACGGAAGAAAGAGATCAATTCATTATATACATACTCTCTAGACACGCATAATTAAGGCGTGCAGGGATAATATAAGCGTAGGTATATATATAATATAATACTTTATTTGGAATATGTAATATAATATTTATAATTTAAATGTATAAGTGAAACAGAGTATAATAAAATATAATATTTTGTTTTAAATGATAGTGTAAATAATGTAAGTAGTAATATGTCAAGCAAATCCAGTGCGAGGTTTATATTAATAAGTACTTACTCGTGTTATTAATATTATATATGTAAATTATATATATGTGTGAGTATAGATATTTTGTTTTTTATTATGTTATTTATAACCTTTTTAGAATATAACCCAAGTGGGTATATATATTACATAGCTAAGATGTGCAGGAGGCAGGGGTCTCTGATACTTTCGGGAATAGCGGGGTAGGACTAATATCCCTTATACCCTTTGGTATATATAATTTATAATAATATATATATATTATATAATATAAGTATATATGAATTAATTTAATCTTATATAATAATATATATATTAATATATTTAATTTTATAATATCATAAATATATATATCCCTACGGGAGGGTCTCCGGAACGTCACCCTGATCTTTGGTATTTGGTAGTGTCACTGGGGTGTTCTATATATGTATAATATATATACTCCGCCCTCTCCTATACTATACGGTTATATGAGATAAATAACGTCCTCACTGTGTGTTCCCCGTCGGCTACTTCGTAGTGCTCCTACATTGTCCGGATACCTTATATAATTTTACAATAAATTATATATAATATATATATATTAATTAATATATTAATATATATATATATATATATACTATATTAATATATATATATATATATATATATATATAATTATATATATATTATAATACTATTTATATTCATATATATATTAATTTATATTTAATATATATATATATATAATATATATGCTCAATTAAGTATTAGATATTAACGGTATTCTATAAATCTGAATTATTATCTTTTTTAAATCAATCGATTTTAGGAATATTGGCTTTATTCTAGTCCATGGTATGTATTACATAATAGATAGTTCGCATACATTCGCCGGCTACGAAGTGTGCAATGTTGCCATCCTACACAGTGATAGCTATCTGTTTATATTTTTAATCATTTATTTTCCGTGTGTGTGACAAAAAGTCAGCTATAAATGTGTGCTAATAAATATATTATATATGTATCTATATTAGTATTTTTATTAGTATAGCGTCGTATGTGGCTAAGAGGTTCTTGCTCATTAGTGAATATATTACAAAACTTATTGCAGAGCAAACTTAATGGGTCATAAATAGAAACTTAGATATAATATGTTAGAATTATTGCATTAAAAGTATATGATTCAGATTACCTTTAAATATTTATTAGATTTAATAGAGATTTAGGTTTGACAATCGTATAATCTCATCATAATTTTATTGTTCTTAGTAAACATATTATAGTATGGTAAAAAATAAAATATATTTAAATAAGTATATTTACAGTTATATATATATTAATTTACAGTAATTTTATGTTTTACATTATAAATTTTACCATTTATTTATTATTATTTATTAATTATTCTTAATTATTAGAAGTATTCATTATTTAATTTATCTATCAAAGAATTTTTATTTATATATATTATTATTTTTTTAGTATTATAATACATTATTTAATTATTATTATAATCCTTATTATTAGGGAATTATAATTTAAACAAGCAGTAAAAGAAATCTATAAACTGTATTTAATAAATGCGCTTATAAATACTTTACCATGTTTAAATAGATTGATGGGACGATAAGTAATATTACTCAATCCAGACCAGTAAATAAATTGGGGACTTTCTTCGATTACTTCACTAATGGTTGCTTTCGTCAATAAATAGTGTCTATTAGTGAGATATATATTAAATAATATTTCCTTTCTGTTTTTTACAGACAATATAATATCGAATAGTATGATCAAATACAACCTATTAACAAAATTATGGGTTTGGTGACGACTACAATATAGTAATAACAATGGACTGACTCAATCCCTGAAATAATAATAAGCGAGCACTTATCAAATGTCAAAAGTCGGCCATATTTAATCGCTAAACAATAATACTGAATAATTATACTCGTTCATAGTCTATTAATAGTAGTTACGATAAGGAGAGAGAGAGAAACAAATTTTGAAGTTTAAATTTTATATTTAAAAATAATAGGTGCTCAAATGCTGTTAAATATTTACTTATCATGAAAATTTTAAATTAGGACAATTCTTAAACAATTCCATGTTACTTATCTTCCTTATTTGTTTACGTTTACATTTAAAAATTATTTAATACTTTAACAACCTTCTACGCTTTTAATTTTTATATTTAGGATGTTTATTTATTTGCTAATGAGTTATTTCAAGTAACTGTTACTCTGGTAGATTGTGGAGATATTGATCTAAATGATTGTTTTTTTATTATATTAAATCTTTAAAAGAAATAATATTTATAAAATGATAGTTATTTTAAACTTAATTTTGAATATAAAATTGAAGGTTTAATTACTTCAAACTATATAACATATAATATTATTACTATATATATATATAGTATATATTTTAATATATAGTAATAATATATATATTTATATATTAATTATTTAAATATTAAATATATAAATATATTTATATTAATATATATTATCTATATATATATATATAAATATTATTTTAATATTTTTATCAATTATATATAGAGATAGCATAAAAACTCCTAATATATAATAAATATATTATATACATACATATATATATATATATAATAATATTAGTATTTATACTAATTATTATATATTATATATATATAATTTATATATATAAATATATATTAAATATATAAATATATATTAACTATATATAATAATAATTATATATATATTATATATAGTATAAATATATGACTTATATATATAATAATTATTATATATTATATTATCTATATATTGATAATATATAATATATATTATATATATTATTTTTCTATATTTATATATATTATATTATCTATATTACATGAAACTATTATATATAATAATTATTATATATATATATAACCTATACCGTTTAGGAAAACTTGTTCTTACACAATATCTTAATTATTTTCCAACCACTAAAAAGATTGTCTTTTGTACTGATCAGTGAACAACCATTAATAATAATTGCATAGAAAATGGAACGTGAAACATATCCTCTTTAAAGCAAATTTGATCAAAAGAAATTAATTAAAAGATAATTGTCTCAAAAAGCTTTCCTCTTAAGCCCGAATTTGTTGTGGGCTTCAAAGGTACAGAAACGGACACAAATATCTTCACACATCAATAAAAATAAAAATCCAAATCTCATACATTGATCAATTTAAAAAAATAATAATAATAATGAATAACAATAATAATAATACACTCGATAACTTATAATATACATAATTAATAATAATAATATGATAATAATAATAAATATAATTAAATAATAATAAATTACTAATAATATATAATAATAATAATATATAATAATCAAAATAATAATAATAATAATAATAATAATAATAATAATAATAATAATAATAATAATAATAATAATAATAATAATAATAATAATAATAATAATAATAATGATAATAATAATAATAATAATAATAATAATTAATAATAATAATAATAATTCTCTTATATTAATTAATTATTATTATTATTATTATTATTATTATAAAAAATAATTTATTATTTATTATTATAATTAAGATTTTATTATTATACTATTAATTATAATTAGCTTATTATTTATTATTATATATTCATTATTTTTATTATAATAATTTATTCTGCATAGATTTCGAAGATAATTATAGTTGTGTGAAAGATCATGTTGAGTAGATAGATGATGAAACTGTATCATTTCTGAGTAAGAGCATTGAAACTCCCAATTTTTTACAACTTACCACAGTTAGAGATAAGCGAGAGAAAGATCAAGAGGTCAGATGCCCATGGTCACCCAAAAACAATGGTGTATTCACATTGGCTTGTTTGAGTAGAGTCACGACCCAATTGAAGGAATCAATGAGGGTAGAGTACAAGATCGGTCATATGAGGAAGTGGAATAGAGACGAAGTGCTACGAGAAAAGGTCATTTGCATTAAAAGTTAAGGAAAAGAGTTGGAGATAGAGAAAGACAGAACCTTGAGGAACACCACCATTAATAGATTTAAATGGATGAACGTTTGCAGTCTATAACAGCTTTTCTATAGAACGAACAGAAAAGGAATCAGAGACAATGTCAGAGAGAGTGAAGGAGAGAGAACATAAGAGGCAATCAAAGAAATCAAAGAAAGAAATCAAAAGAAATCAAAACATTGTGACAAACCCTTTTGAATGCTTTCGATATATCTAACACCACAGCAAAAGAAATTGCCAAATTAGCAGAAGAGAACTAATCAGAGAGAAATGAAAGGATATCACCAGTTAGGCGTACCTTACCAATACCATATTGGCTATTATAGATTAGGTTGGAAGAAGATTTGGAAGAATTAGATGTTTCTCACACTTCGTTCTTGTTGCTAGACAGAGTTCGAAGTATTTTAAAGCCAGAGAGAAGCGAAAGGAACAATGATAAGAGGTTAGAGGTGTCCCCTTTTTTTTTTCCCTTTTTTTCGGCACAGTTGAACGGGTGCATTTCCAGCAGGAAGGGAAGGCCGAAGTGAAAATACAGAGCGAAATAGTTTACCATTTCACAAAGGAAGCAAGTTCTGAAATCACAACTTAATGCACTTCAAGGATGGATACTGTCAGGACCAACACACCTTAGTGTTAAACTCAAAGAGAAAAAGAAAAACTTCTTTTAGAATCTCATAATTGCTTTAGTGTATAAGTATAAATTGGGCAGGTTGTGCCATCAGGAAAATGCTATGAGAGGAAAAAGAGAGAAACACAAAGTTAAAAGTTTGATATTGTCCCATCACAAGCTCACAAAGGGGCGTGAGATAGAGGGAAGAGGAAACTAAACAAGATCATTACTTTCTTCATAAAATTGTCTTTTTAATGACAAGGATTTAATAGATTTTTGCAAGATTTCTGGATGAAAATAAGCGACATGAGTTCCTGCTGAAGGAGGATGATATTTCTGAATGTAACACAGGAGATTTACTTCTCCATCAGCGGGATCTCGAAAACCTGGACCTCGGTCGCTGGATTAACAGTGACGGAGCGCTCCTAAACCCCTATACCATCCCACGTTCCAAAAAGGCGAGTCTTTGGGGAGTAGTTGGGAACAAGCAGGCAAGTAAGCAAAGGTTTGACAGTTTTGGTTGAAAAGGGGCAAAGAGTAATGAAATGAACGACTCCATGCAAAGATGAGAGGTCCCCTTGGTTATCGCATTCTGCATAGGTGAAACGGGGAGCGTCGAAAGAGAGGAGATAGGGGTGTTAGCTATTTTTTTGAGATAGTTTAAAAAAATTGAATTTACACGAAATTGTGGTTAACTACACAACAGATGGGAGATAGCATCCAGTTCGGGCAGAAAAAGAATCGAAAAGCCTGAAGTTGAGAAAAACAACTCTAGATGCAAAAGAAGAAGCAGATTTTAAAATGAGTGGAAGATTGGAGAGTTTGAGTCTCGTCATAATATGAACAGAGTTAGATGTGCAAGTGAGAAATTCATTAATGATAAGTAAGGAATAAGAGTTTCGGAAAAAAAGAATCTGTGAGAATTACAGCAATAACAGGATAGAGAAAGAAATGAATCCAATTTAAACAATGCTATAATGGAGGGCGATCTGAGAGAAAATAGGACAATTAGTAAAAGTTAAAGAGAAGACAAAGGAGGAACAAAGAAAGAGTAGCTTAGAGAGTAAGCGATGCATGCATAACTCTTTCAACAAGCTTTCGAAATGTCAAGCTGGCCCACCACACAAGATTCCCCTACCAGCTCATAAGGTAAGAAGAACATAATCAGTGAATAGGAAAAGAATGTCACCAGTTGGCTTGAGCGGCGAAAGCATACCGGTGATCTGAAAGAAGGGAATTGTATTTCCAGATGATCCAGGAATTGGGAGTGAGGGAGGGTTTTTAGAGATTGTTTTAGGAATCTTCATAAACCGCATGATAGCTATAGGACAATAAGTATCATAAAAGGCACTATGAATGAGTTGTAAAGTGTGTGCCATTACCCCCTACGTTATTCAAATAATGTACATTGTTTAATACACGCAAATGCTTAAATGGATATATATGTTATAAGATATGTGAGAGTGTGTGGTGTGTGTGTGTGTGTTTACGGTATATATTAAGATATATAGTGCAATATTAAGATCAACTAGATGATGTGAATTTATAAAATGGCATATGATAGTTTAGTTAGGAAATGAAGCAAAAGTGATATATCAGGTATATGCTTGAAAATTTTCTGTTATTTCTTACCTCTTCGTGATATAATTGTAAAATAAAAAATATTTAGCTACGAGAGATATAAAAAGGAGTGGCGGCACGCTGATAAAGATTAGGACTGCGAACGAATGGGGTGAGTTTCTAGCGAGTACCTCTCGTAGGGGACGCGCTGACAGCAGGCCCCCCGCGCACTCCAAATACAAGAGCGGGTTGCGGAGAGCTCCCGGAGGGGGGACTAGTCATGGCAAAATGCTGCATACGCGAGAGAAGAGATGAGGACTTCTTCCACGAGTAGGTTATTCAGTATTGTGCGGTGTATAAGAGATCAGCACATATGTGGTATTTTTATATAGAAATAAGAATTAACTGACGGAGTCGTAGAACCTCAACAGGATCTATAAATATTCCAGTTATAGAGAAAATCAGAGGTACGGAAAATTTTCTAGAAATATGTATTTGTTTTAGTGCGAATACTGATATCGAAATATATATAGATAAACATTAAGAATATCAAAACTTTGCCGGAGTCGTAAAACATAACAGGTCTATATGAAGTGATTACTGAGTAGTAATCTGAACGATTAAATTCTAGACTATAAGAGTGAGTTTAGGTAAGATACGAGATTTTTAGTTACCTATTCAACGATATGTCATATTTGGTTCATTCTTATACTATCTGTGAGGTAGAATTATTATATTGAGATCAATAGTGGCTCAATACGATCCATACGTAGGATTTTGAGTGAAATATACATATTATGATATTGAAAAATACCTACTGCCTTCATTTCCCCTATTTATTCATACTACGGTGATTTAATACATAAGGCATATTCTATATATATATAATTATTATATAAGTTAGCTTTTTCAGCAGTCAACTTCGCTACTTTTCTGACTTCACTAGTTCTTTGTGTGAATCTCACTCGGCGCTATTATAAATTCCACGTAGCTCTACACAATTTTCCCTACCAGATTAATGATTTTGAGATTTTAAACAGTATTCAATATAGTCTGGTGAAGTTTATCATTTCTCGGCACGACGTATAGATCTTGTGCAATTCTTGAATTAGCATATAATCACTTGAAGTCGTCTACTAGATATGATAAATATACTGATAATTTATGTTGTCACGTGGTAGGAAATAAGTATCTGTCATAGGAGAAATATTGTTTTATTAATTATAAAGAGCTTAACTAATAGATTGTTGTTTATGATAATAATCATAGATATATGAAGTAGATAAAATAATGTGATTTTGTATCTCACGAGGTAGTATTAATATATATATGTAGGGTAAGTCTAATTAAGTCAATGAAGTGGTTGATATTTAAATATAATAATGATGTAAGGATGAAATATATTGATTGCGTACTATCATTAGTAGAAGTGGTTAAGATATTAAACAAATGATAAAATCTTAAAAAATACCTTTAAACTAAATTATTTTAGGACATACCATTTGTTGTGGCTCTGCGTTCAACTAAAATCTAATATATATAATAGGAAGTTAAGCTCAATTAAGAAATAAGTATTTCTTTATCAATAGGGGCCCATTATGATTATGATGATATTCGTCAAGTAAAAAGGAGAGAGATTCATAATGGTTGTTGGTATTGACGTGTTTATATGACTATTTTTATTCTTGATTAAAATTCATTATAATCTATTTTTTATATTCTAATCCTTTTTTCGACTCGATGAGCTTTAATATATAGTTATTACGGATTTCATATATTAACGAAATGATAAATGTGATACTCATGTATTATAATAAAATGATTTTATGTAATAAGATTTATTTTAGCTATATAAGTACGATTACTATAGTATCTAGTGTTTAATGAGTATATAGTTGTGTGTCTTCAGATATGAAAAAGTAGAGTATGTATGAAAATAATAAAGTTCAAGTATTGAGTTAGGTGTTAAGAGAGGTGATCAGTCGCTCTTACACACAAATGTTTTGTGTATGTTAATGACTCACGTGTAATCTTTGTCCTAGAACATATGATTGTTATTTTAGAAGAGGACGATCTAGGTGCGTGAAGTAAAAATAAAACTACCAGTCCGGAAAAGAATAATTGCTGGATATGCTTAGAGTAGTTATTTTAGTGATGGGCAATGTTAACAAAGCAGAGAGATAAGAAGATAAAAAATTCATAACTAATATAGTTAATTCTGGGAAGGATACCATTTCCTTGATCATAGGTAGATTTTGATTTGAATGTAAGAAAAAATAAAAGAATTTTGTATATTTAGTATCATGGTAGCAGGCCTATTTAGAGCATTTTATACGTTACTCGTTAAATAAATAAATTTCTTTAATTTTATGTTTTTTTTTGTTTTTACTTAAAGAATACCAAGGGTTACAGACGATGGCGGAGTCGGGGGTCTCTGACTTTCGGGGACTACGGGGTTAGATAATTTCCCTCCGGGGAGGGTCTGCCGGACCGCTCTTTTGGTTTTGGGTGTCACTGGGGTTTCCTCCGTCCCCGTCCCCATACGGGTATGGTGAACGTCCCCCTGTGTTCCGGTCTGGACTCGGCTTCCTACATTTGCCGCTGAACTACCTTGTACAATAATATTTTATATACTATATATATAATATATATATAATATATATATATATATATTATATATATATTAAATATAAATAATTTAAGGCATTATATATATAGTATATATATATTATATATATACTATGATACCTTTACCGAGAGTCGCTGTCCGCCCCAAAAAATAGCTTTTTTTTTCTATAACACTTTAATCCGGCGACAAAATGTTGCTAGTACTCTGTAACATGTAAATTATCCTTTTCTTGTAGACTATTGTGTAGTCTTATATAAAGTGATTAGGGTGGATTGGTGTTAGCTTCTAGAGGCTGGCCTTAATTAATTATATATATATATTCTTCACCATTTGGTTATTGACAATCTCATCTTTCATGTTTTATATAACTTGCATTACAACATAATTAATAAAATTAGGAAATTATTAAAATAACAAAATAATGTGATTTTGTCTATATGATCAGAAACATATATATGTAATATAAATCCTAATTAAAAACTAAAGATTATAATTATAGTTTATAATTATTTAATTATTTTGAACAACAATGAATTATTATTAGTTAATTATCCTATTATTATAATTATATAAAATTATTAATTATTCTTATTATATATATTATTTTTATTATTAATTTATTAATTATATATATTTATATATTTAATAAATTATTATTAATTTATAATTATTTATATATTTAATTATATATTAAACGTAATTGACTAGGATTAATAGAAATCTTAATAAACTGTATTATAAATAAATGCAATATATATATATATTAATAGTTAATTTAATGAGTACCTAAGATAAAAAACCTTAATATATTTGGTTATTTACTTGTTGTAACTAATTTTTCCTTTAGTTGAACTCATAAAGTTGTTTGAAGTATTAATTTCTTTTCTCTGATTATTATGATAGTAATACAATATATATAAAATTAGGGGTTTGCGAAATCACAAAATTATCATTATTAATATATATATGTATATAATATATATTATATATATATATAGTATTATTATATATTAATTAATATATCTATTTATATATAATATTATTATTATATATATATATATATATAATATAATTATATAATATATATATATATAATATATATTAATATATATATTATAAATATTATAATATATATATATATATAAAGTATATAATATATATAAAGATATATTCGAAAAAATGTCGATATATTCGTCAGAATATGCTCTAAATTATCAACTATTAATATTATTATTATATATATTTAATATAATAATATAATATATATTATATATAATTATTTATATATATATATATATTAATATGTATATGATATTAATATATTATTAATATATATATAATATATATAACTATATATATTATATTATAATATATATACATATATATATATATATATATTAAATATATATCATATATATATTATATTATTATTATATATATATATATATTATATATATTATATATTATATATATATATATATATATATATTATTATTATTATTATATATTATATATATTTATATATATTTATATATTATATATAATATATAATATTATTATATAATAGTATATATAATATATTATATAGTTATATTATTATATATATAATATATATTATATATATATATATATATATATATATATATATATACAAATATATTAATATTTTATTTATATAATATATATATTATTATTATATATATTATACGTATAGAAACTTGTTTTCTTACACAATTTTAATATAATTTTCCAAATACTAAAGATTTCTTTGTTCTGATATAGTGAACATCAATTATTATAATTGCAATATTTAGTGAATGGATAGTGTGATACTCATATTCTTTTTAAGAGCAATTTGTATCAAGACTTAATTTTATAAGATTTGGTCTAAAGTTCCCCTCATTAAGTAGAATTTGTTATGTTGAGCTAATAGGTTACATGAAACGGAATCAATTAATATCAATACATCAATAAAATATAATCTACAAATACTCATACTTGATGAATTTTAAAATATGATAATTAAATAATTAATTATAACAATAAATAATTATAATTACATTAGATAATATTGATGTTATATGATTTCAATATTAGTAATTAATATATATCTATATAATAATAATAATAGTGATCTACTCTAACGAACAATACTCTATTCACTCAATCTATATTCTTAATCATCAATTTTAAATATAGGTTTCATGTGAATAATCAATATCTCTTGGTATCATGTGTATATTATCTATTATTATCACTTTGTTGGATATTATAATATCATCTTATATCACACCCTAAATAATCATATTATAATATATAATTTCTATCATATATATGAAATTTAATAGTAATATTATTTAATATAGAGTGGCTATCATAGTGTCACTGATATTCATTTCTGTATTTTGTATTTTTTTGTCATCTTCTCTTTTATTTGATTCTTTTAATACTATTTAATTATTGTGTGTGTGTGTGTTTTATTGATTCTTGTAATTATTCATTTATCTCATTAGTAGATATAGAGCTGCTTTTAGGTTATCAATTCTAAATTCTGGCGAACAGAAGCTACATTATTATTATTTATTATTTAATAATTTATTCTGCATAGATTTCGAAGATAGTTATAGTTGTGTGAAAGATCATGTTGAGTAGATAGATGATGAAACTGTATTTCTGAGGCATTGAAAACTACCATGTTTTTCTTACCCAGTTAGAGATACGAGAAAGATCAGAGGTCAGATGCCCCATGGTCACCATCATGGTATGTATTAATTGCTGTTGAGTGAGTCAACCCCCAAATTGGAAGGATCAATGAGGGGTAGAGACATCGTCATAGGAGTGGATAGGAGACGAAGTGCTAGAGAAAAGGTCATTGATTAAAAGTAGGAAAAGAGTTGGAGATAGAACAGAACCTTGAGGAACACCACCATTAATAGATTTAATGGATGAACGTTTGCAGTCTATAACAGCTTTTCGTATAGACCTACCAGAAAACAAAATGATGCTTAGGTCTTAGCTTTATATTAAGAGTAAATGAAAGGTGTTCCAAGAAATCAAAGAAGAAATCAAATGAAGCTAAAATGAAATGAACTTTTGAATGCTTTCGATATATCTAACACCACAGCAAAAGAAATTGCCAAATTAGCAGAAGAGAACTAATCAGAGAGAAATGAAAGGATATCACCAGTTAGGCGTACCTTACCAATACCATATTGGCTATTATAGATTAGGTTGGAAGAATTAAGATGTTTCCACATCTTCTTCTTGTTGCTGACAGATTCGAAAATTTTAGAAAGACCAGAGGATAAAGCGAAAGGACAATAGATAGAGGGTTGAGAGGTGTCCCCTTTTTCCCTTTTTTTCGGCACAAGTTGAAGGGTGCACTCTTCCAGCAGGAAGGGAAGGCCGAAGTGAAAATACAGAGACGAAATAGTTTACCATTTCAAGGAGCAAGTTCTGAAGCACAAACTTTAAGGACAGCTGGAGGAATACCTGTAGGACCATACACCTTCTTAGTGTTAAACTCAAAGAGAAAAGAATAAACTTCTTTAGAATCAATTGCTTTAGTATAAGGTAAATTGGCAGTTGTGCCATCGGAAGATGCTAGAGGAGGAAAAGAGGAAGAAACAAAGTTAAAGTTGATATTTCCCTCAAAGCTCCACAAAGGGCGTGAGAAAGAGGAACTAAAAAGATCATTACTTTTCTTCCTAAAAAAAGGTTTTATCGTCAAGGATAATAGATTTTGCAAGATTTCTGGATGAAATATAAATAGCAAAAGCTTCTGGAGTTTAAAGAGGATGATAATTTCTGAATGAATCACAGGAGATTTTACTCTCCATCAGCGGGATTCGAACCTGGACTCCGCGTCGCTGAGTTAACAGTGACCGGGCGCTCTAACCCCTAGACCATCCACGTTCCCAAAAAGGCAGAGTCTTTGGGGAGAATAGTATGGGAACAAGCAAGCAGAGTTAAGCAAAGGTTTGACAGTTTTGGTTGAAGGCAAAGAGTATGAAATGTACGACTCCATGCAAGAGAGAGTCCCCTTGGTTATGCATTCTGCATAGGTGAGACGGGAGAGCCGTCGAAAGAGAGGAGATAGGGGTGTTAGGAGATGTTTTTGAGAGTTTAAAAAGTTGAATTTCACAAGATTGTGGTAACCCCACAGAGGGATGCCATCCAGTTCGGCAAGAAAAGAATCGAAAAGCTGAAGTTGAGAAACAACTCTAGATGCAAAAGAAGGAACAGATTTAAAATGAGTGGAAGATTGGAGAGTTGAGTCATCGTCATATGAATGAACAGAGTTCGAAGTGAAGCTGAGAAAATCATTAATGATAAGTAAGAATAAGGTTCGAAAAAAAGAGAATCTTGTAGAATTACACAATTAACAGGATTAGAGAAAGAAATGAATCCATAAACAAATGCCTATATGGAGCGATCTGAGAGAAAATAGGACATTAGTAAGTAAAGAGAAGGAGGAAACCCAAAGAAAGGTAGCTTAGAGAGTAGCGATGCATGTCATACTCTGTCAAAAGCTTTCGAAATGTCAAGTGCCACCACACAAGATTCCCTACAGCTCATAAGGTAAGAAGACCATAAATCAGTGAGATAGGAAAGAATGTCACCAGTTGGCTTCGAGCGTCGTAAGCATACCGGTGATCTGAAAGAAGGGAATAGATTCCAGATGATCCAGGAATTGGGAGTTGAGGAGGGTTTTAGAGATTTTAGACCTAATACAAATGAGAGCTATAGGACGATAGTTAGAAGGATCAGAGCCATTACCCCTCTTCGGGAACGATTGAATATTGAGGGAATTAAGGGAATTAACACCTGAGAGAAGGAGTAGGAGGAGGAATGCTTGAATCGTCCAGGATCGAATTAGACGAAAAAAAGGAGACGGAAAAGATTAGCCTTTTCAGGAGTATTAGCTACACACCCATCAGAGAAAATACGAGGAGAAAAGATAGATTTACAGAAGTTATTAGAAATGTTCTTGATAAGAGATCAGAAATTTTATCAGTAGGAGAACCAATGAGATCAGAGCATTTTCTAATGGTGAAAGCACTCTTAGTCAGTCGAATAATATCCTTGCAGCGATTCTGAGCTGAACGATAATTAGCAAGAGTGATAGGAGAACGAGAGTTTGTCCATTCACGATATGCATTGTCTCTATCCTGAGGGATATGAGATCAAGTGCCATCGATCCACGGATTTTGAGGAAATAAACATTTAGTTGAAAAATACCTGCTCATTTCCCCGGCGATTACAGCCTCTACTTTTTCAGCAGACGCTAAAGCATTCTTTTAATCAAAACAGGTTTCACACCAAGGATAAGTATCAAAGAAGCGACGCATTGCTCCCCAATTTGCCTGATTATAGTGCCAGAAAATACGTTTAGGCCGTGGTGGAGCTGCTAGAGAGAAAGTGTTATAATTAAGAGCTACAAGATTGTAGTTAGAAATACCGATATGAGGAAAAAAAGTGTGTTTGTAACGAGGAGTAGTGGTAAAGCATAAGTCAAGAGTGTTCAAAAAATGATTAGGGACATCGGCATCGTGAGAAGTGGTAAGATATTAAAAAAGAGGCTGAAAATCTGTTCCATTGGGAGAGCAGTTACAGAAACACAAGATAATGGTAGTAGTAAGAAGAAAGATCTTAGGCCATAGAATATCAAAGTTAAGGGATTCAAGGTTACAACTTACAAGAGTTTTACTGTTTATATAGACACAGACTTCACCATTTAGTCGGAAATTATAAAGAAAGTTGTAGTTAGAAATATTAAGTTTATTAGAGAAAGAATCCCTGTATAGCTGTGTCTCAGACAGAAGTAAGAGTTAGAGATTAGAGTTAGAGAGGTGATACTCCACAGATTTGAAGTTAGCGCCTAGACAACGAACGTTGGCGAAGTCAATATAGA